>OX940803.1:27453786-27630335 GCA_954870605.1 Acer campestre | reverse complement strand
TATGAAAAATAGAATACTCAACACCTTGATAAGAATAGTGATAAAATCAATTAATGAGAGAACTAGGGAATAGATCGATTAACACTTGGATGTGGGTAAGCTACTAGCATCATTAATGTACCAATCTCATTATGTTAACCACTTAGAGGCTTAGATTAGTGGGGTTGATATACCCACCACTAATCTATCATATCCAATGGGTTCTTAATCACACAAAGGTTGTCAATCCACATGTGAATATATAACAAATTATTCCACTCAAGATAGCAATCAACAAGTGATATACAAGTCAATTATAATGAATGAAATCTAATTAAATTGAATGAATAGAACACATAAGAGATTCATTACAAGCTAGACTAAACCCACAACCAATTGTTCCTCAAATCTATCCCCTAGATTAGGGGTTTAGTTACACATAATTGCAATAAATGAAAAGAAGTAAATGATAAGGAAATAACCCTTGGGTCACCTTCTTTAAGCTCAATCCTTCTTCTCCTCTATGCTCCTAGATGCAAGGAATGGAGGTTGAGGAAATGTCTTGGAATGTGGGTGTTTTGGTGGAAAGTTACTAAGGATTTTGGTGGAGAAAATGGTGGGATGAGGAATGATGTAGTGAAGTAATCAAGGTTTTGTGTTGAGGGTTGGATGGATTAGATGAGTTCAAGGAGAGAAATGGAGGATGATGAAAAATGTGCCATGGAAGTTGATCTAGATCTGAAATGAATTCTCTAAGATTTTGCTCTGATTTTCGATCCCTTGAAAGTGAAGAGACGCTCCATATATATACTCACTCATGGACATGTACTGGTAACGACTTGATTCGCTGATGTGGAGCCTTGGTCGCTATGGCGACCATGGAGCGTAAAACGGTTAGATGAAAAGGTCGCTCTGAAAACCATCTTTCTCGCTCTTTGTCAAGTGGCGAACATGACCAAAATGTGTAGAGGTCGCCACTTGTATCCTCTAGGTCGCTCTGGCGACCATAAGTGGCGACCATGCCTACGTTGGAATTCCTACGTTGGAATTCCTATGTGGTCGCCACTTGTCCTTCTAGGTCGCTCTGGCGACCATAAGTGGCGACCTTGGAAATGTGAAGAGGTCGCCCTTTGTGTATCAAGGTCGCTCTGGCGACCATAAGTGGCGACCATGCCTTGAGTGCACTAGGTCGCCACTTGCAAGGGAGGTCGCCAGAGCGACCCCAAGTGGCGACCCCACCTGATTGTTTTTGTGACCTTCTGTCGCCATGGCGCTCAAGTGGCGCCCAAGTGGCGACCTTTTGATGCCTTTGGGAACTCTTCTGTCGCCATGGCGCTCAAGTGGCGACCTCCATTGCCCAAGTGGCGAAAATGCCCTGTTTCTTCTCATTTGTGAGACATTTTTGTACAAGTCCTCCACCTTCATCTCAATTGCTTCTGAAACCTAATAAAACCTGAAACACTCAATTTAACAACATTAAACACGGGGAATGCCCGAGAATCAAGCAAAAAGAAACGGAAATGAGGGCCAAAATCATACCAATTTTGGCTTGATCAAATACCCCCAAACCAATCTTTTGCTAGTCCTCGAGCAAACATAATAACAAGCACACCCCCAAAAACATGCATAGAGATATTTCAAAGGTTTTTACTTCAAATGATCAATGTGCGAAGCCAAAATGAAGAGATTAAAACAGTTATGCCATGGTGAGGATTTAGACATGCAAGAGCGTGTATAGTTATGATCAAAAACGTGCCACCTTAGACATAATTGTACGCAATGCGATCTTACATTCAAAATGCCAAAGCTTCAAAGCAAAGGTGCTATTAGTTTAGAATGTAATTTGCTTTGATACTAAATCTCACCGGATTCTCTCTTCTTTTCTCCAAGACTCCTAGGTTCACTCAAATATGTGCATGTGCAATATGAGTTCATGTTATGGCAACAAATTGATTGCACATGCTAAACATTAAAACGCAATTTCCTGAAAAATGATCTCATGAATGGAATTGCAAGCCATGAATTAGAAAGAACATGCATCAACCAAATTGTACAAAATGGACAATCCTAAAGATCATGAAGGTCTTTTCTTTGGTTGTAATGGGGCCTAAGGTTATGGTGAAACAAAGAATGGAAGAAATGGATATCAAGGGACCTAATGATTTCATTAAGGCATACATTCTAATTCTTTAAGTTCCACAAGATTCCCACATATGTTCACACTTCAAGGTGTCCAGGCTCACAATTACACATGTGTATGCTACTCCTATTTTCAACTTGAGTAGCTCAATTACTTCTCTTCCTTTTCTAGGCCCTTTGTGCCTAATTTCTTGATTCCTTTTTCTTTGCTTTTCTTTGCTTGCCAATTCTTTTCTTTTCATGCTCTACATTTCTTTTCTTTTTTTTTTTCTTTTTTTTTTTTTAAATTTTATTTTCTTTTCTTTTCTCATTCTTTACAAGCTTTTGTTTTCTTTTCCATTTTCAAACATCTCTTGCTTTGCAAGACTCTTACACACATTCACATGCCTTGGTACACACCTTATATTTACGCATTCAAAATTTTACATTGAGTTCCTAAGCCTTAGCGAATCGTTTGGTCACGGTAGGTCAAGTATTTTAAGGCTATAAGGTTCATGTAGATGTGGTTCATGAAAGAAATGCTTCAAATGTGTTTGGCTTCAAAGGGGCTTGGGAGCACACATATTCAAGTGGTTGGAAGTGTTTAGGCCAAAGAGGTTTTCACATGCATCGCCTAAAATCATTTCTAAAGATTCGTCCATTAAGCAAAATAAGGCATCCACAAGCAGACCATAATATTCTATGGCAAACAACATTTAGTGCAAATGAGACCAAAACATGCTTGTATGAGTGTTTAGAGTGAGTGTTTAAAGAGTGAATGTTTACAACTCAACGTATGCTTTTTAAAGGTTGTGTTTGTGATCCTCATGGGAATCTCCACTATTAATTCTTAGCCTTCAAGCAAATTTGATCATTCACTCAACATTAAGAGAAAAAGATTAACGCATTTTGTTCAATGACACCCTAAGTGGCATGGTGTTAATCTAAACCAAACACTCTCAAACATGCACAATTCCTCACTACATCATGTAAAGAACAATCTCCACAAGCAAAGCATGCTTAAATATGGCAATATCGCAAAAATTTTTGAAAATTTTGGCACACAATTCTTTTGAAAACCAAGCATCATGGCGTTGCGCAAAAGTACCCCCAAACCTAAATTTGACATTGTCCTCAATGTTCAAGGGTGGTAAGAATAAAGACAACAAGCGCAACCCAATAAGTTTCAAGCAATAATCCAACAAGCAAAGGCAAAAACAAAATATTCCAATAATCCGGCATATCGCACCTCAATCATCCATATACAAAATCCAATCAACACATATATCAATAAAGCACAAATGTCCTAAATCCACTACCAAAATCCAATTCACACCCTTATTCTATGCGAAAGCAAAATAAGAGCAAGAAATAAAACAAATTAAAAAGCAAGAAATAAATTGTACCTAGGTGGGGTGCCTCCCACCAAGCGCTTGGTTTTACGTCTTCGGCTAGACGGGCTACTTGGATTGGTCAACCAAATTCCAAGGCTTCGAATTTGCGCCCATATGCAATTAGGTCTTGAAAGTATTTGTCGACCACTGGCGTGTTCCTAATCACATAAAACAAAGGCAAGTAAATGTTCACTTGAAAAAGTGATTTAGTTAGTTCGGAAAACAACCTATACCATTTGCTTTTTCGTAGGCGACATGGAAAAGTAGTGGGAGGGATATAAGGCTTGGTTTCCTTCACTTTATCTCTCATTTCCTCCTTTCCTACTTCTTCACCTGAAGTACTAGAAGAATCGTTAGCAAAATAATGACTGAAATCATGCTCTACATTCTCACCACTCCAAGGGATGGTGGTAACTTCTTCTAGCTTTGGTGGAAATGGGAACTTTTCACTCTCCTGCCTTTGCATGGCCTCCATGATTGTTCCAATGTGCACTTCTATTCTTCTCAATGAAGCTTCTAGTCCTGAAAATCTAAGTGCACTTGCCTCCAAACATCCATTCAAGGTCTGCTCGTATGCCATTTGTGATGTCCGGATAGCCTCTAGCATTTTTTCGTCGGGATTCCCCTCCTTCGGCCCCATATTGGAAGAATTCGAGTTGTGAGCTCTTTCTTCCCTCGAGTGCCTTGAGGCAAATAATTTCATTTCCCGGTTGAAGTTGGCCAATTGCAATTCATAAGAATCCATTGTTCCTGAAAAGAAAACAAAAAAGAAAAACAACACAAGGCACAAAAGAAAATAACACTAAAAAAAAATCTAAAATTATAACAAAAATGACAAACAACCTAGAAAATCAAACTACAAAGAATGAGTAACACAAGAACTATGAAAATCTAACAACAAACTAAAAACTAGCAAACGATAATAATTAAATAAAAACAAATGTTAGTAGGCTATTTAATAAGAATATAAATCACAAAGAAAAGTCAATCTATGTAATCAACGCTACCATTCCCCGGCAGCGGCGCCATTTTTGATGAGGTCGTTTGTGTACTCAACAAAATAGTAAAAATAATAGTTTTTGGTTGATTCTTGAAAACTCTTTTAAAGCCACTTAATCCTTTTAAAATGTGATTTGATAGCAAAATAGTGAGCAAGTTCGTTCCACAGGGAATGGAGTGTTAATTAGATAAATTGACTAATCTTAGAACAATAAAACAAATCATAGAGTTTGATAAATGTGTGGTTTCTAAAGCCACCAATGCTAAACTACTCAAATGAAAATACACAAATATGATATGAAAAATAGAATACTCAACACCTTGATAAGAATAGTGATAAAATCAATTAATGAGAGAACTAGGGAATAGATCGATTAACACTTGGATGTGGGTAAGCTACTAGCATCATTAATGTACCAATCTCATTATGTTAACCACTTAGAGGCTTAGATTAGTGGGGTTGATATACCCACCACTAATCTATCCTATCCAATGGGTTCTTAATCACACAAAGGTTGTCAATCCACATGTGAATATATAACAAATTATTCCACTCAAGATAGCAATCAACAAGTGATATACAAGTCAATTATAATGAATGAAATCTAATTAAATTGAATGAATAGAACACATAAGAGATTCATTACAAGCTAGACTAAACCCACAACCAATTGTTCCTCAAATCTATCCCCTAGATTAGGGGTTTAGTTACACATAATTGCAATAAATGAAAAGAAGTAAATGATAAGGAAATAACCCTTGGGTCACCTTCTTTAAGCTCAATCCTTCTTCTCCTCTATGCTCCTAGATGCAAGGAATGGAGGTTGAGGAAATGTCTTGGAATGTGGGTGTTTTGGTGGAAAGTTACTAAGGATTTTGGTGGAGAAAATGGTGGGATGAGGAATGATGTAGTGAAGTAATCAAGGTTTTGTGTTGAGGGTTGGATGGATTAGATGAGTTCAAGGAGAGAAATGGAGGATGATGAAAAATGTGCCATGGAAGTTGATCTAGATCTGAAATGAATTCTCTAAGATTTTGCTCTGATTTTCGATCCCTTGAAAGTGAAGAGACGCTCCATATATATACTCACTCATGGACATGTACTGGTAACGACTTGATTCGCTGATGTGGAGCCTTGGTCGCTATGGCGACCATGGAGCGTAAAACGGTTAGATGAAAAGGTCGCTCTGAAAACCATCTTTCTCGCTCTTTGTCAAGTGGCGAACATGACCAAAATGTGTAGAGGTCGCCACTTGTATCCTCTAGGTCGCTATGGCGACCATAAGTGGCGACCTTGGAAATGTGAAGAGGTCGCCCTTTGTACATCAAGGTCGCTCTGGCGACCATAAGTGGCGACCATGCCTACGTTGGAATTCCTACGTTGGAATTCCTATGTGGTCGCCACTTGTCCTTCTAGGTCGCTCTGGCGACCATAAGTGGCGACCTTGGAAATGTGAAGAGGTCGCCCTTTGTGCATCAAGGTCGCTCTGGCGACCATAAGTGGCGACCATGCCTTGAGTGCACTAGGTCGCCACTTGCAAGGGAGGTCGCCAGAGCGACCCCAAGTGGCGACCCCACCTGATTGTTTTTGTGACCTTCTGTCGCCATGGCGCTCAAGTGGCGCCCAAGTGGCGACCTTTTGATGCCTTTGGGAACTCTTCTGTCGCCATGGCGCTCAAGTGGCGACCTCCATTGCCCAAGTGGCGAAAATGCCCTGTTTCTTCTCATTTGTGAGACATTTTTGTACAAGTCCTCCACCTTCATCTCAATTGCTTCTGAAACCTAATAAAACCTGAAACACTCAATTTAACAACATTAAACACGGGGAAATGCCCGAGAATCAAGCAAAAAGAAACGGAAATGAGGGCCAAAATCATACCAATTTTGGCTTGATCAATATTCACATGTGGATTGACAACCTTTGTGTGATTAAGAACCCATTGGATAGGATAGATTAGTGGTGGGTATATCAACCCCACTAATCTAAGCCTCTAAGTGGTTAACATAATGAGATTGGTACATTAATGATGCTAGTAGCTTACCCACATCCAAGTGTTAATCGATCTATTCCCTAGTTCTCTCATTAATTGATTTTATCACTATTCTTATCAAGGTGTTGAGTATTCTATTTTTCATAACATTTTTGTGTATTTTCATTTGAGTAGTTTAGCATTGGTGGCTTTAGAAACCACACATTTATCAAACTCTATGATTTGTTTTATTGTTCTAAGATTAGTCAATTTATCTAATTAACACTCCATTCCCTGTGGAACGAACTTGCTCACTATTTTGCTATCTAATCACATTTTAAAAGGATTAAGTGGCTTTAAAAGAGTTTTCAAGAATTAACCAAAAACTATCATTTTTACTATTTTGTTGAGTACACAAACGACCTCATCATAAGTCTTATGTGATAGACCGGGATTAGGTCGTACACCGGGATTAGGTGGTCACATGAGCAAATTGGACTAGGTCCACTTTTACAGGCCTGCGAGTAGTGGTAGCGGGATATAGGCCGGGATTAGGCCGTCAAACCGGGATTAAGTTGTATACGCTATCACAATTAGTGGATTCGAGGTTCGAGTGTGGCGCACTTACTAGCCTGTGGTTTTTCCCTGTTGAGGGTTTCCACGTAAAAATCAAGTGTCGTTTATATTTCCGCACGTTATTACACTTGATTATTGTTTTGTGAATTGGGTTATATTTGTAATATTGACTAATCCGAAAATTTGGTAATAACGGATTAACAACCTATTCACACACCCTCTATGTCATATTTAAAAGACACCCACGTGTATAATGGTAAAATTTATTGGCATTTTCAATTGGTATTAAAGTAGGTTCCTAGACATACTTAGGTGATCCTTGCCATATTTGCGTGTCTTGCATTTTGTATGTTTTAATTGATACATACATATGCATTCATTTCACTCAAACACTATATGTGAATTTGAGAGACTAGAGGGAAATTGACCTCTAAAGGGGGATGCCTCAATCAAAGGTTCAACATCCTTTGAGGCAAGATATTCATGCTCAACCACAAAGGCATCAACATTCGGCGATTGCTCCAAGGAGAAGCCAATCGGTGCATCATCAAAGGCAACCTCATCAAAATGGCAAAGCATTGATGAGAGCTAAAAAGCGATGGTATAAATTCTATCCTTATACCTAATTGTTTTTTTGTGGTATGTTTTAACTACATCATGTTATGTAGAATTAAGAGCATGAACCGTAGCACTAGCTTGCATGATCCTAGAAATATGTCTTTCTCCACTAAAATGTATATGTGGAATCTAGGTGGGTTAGAAAATTTAAACCCGTTTGCATTTGTGCTTAATATGTCACCTGTAGATGTTACTAAGTCTAACCATCTTGGTATGTCTATAGGGTTTTGTCCCTTGCCCTGATACGGTACATTTTTGACCCCATATGGGGAATTCGAGCAAAGAGAGCACTTGCATACTTGTTGAATGTAAAAATTTGAAAATTTTTATGCTTATTTGTTGATTGCTTGAGTAGCTTGGTTACACATGTGCTTACATGTTTTTACTTTAATAAGTGTGAACCAATGCTTGTATTGCAATCCATGTCATATTTATGTTCAAACATGCATTTTTGGACTAGGAGATATCTACATAGGAAGTACTCTTTGAATGACCTATAATGATCTCCATGACATGATGATTGCTAATTGACATGCTTAAAATGTGAAAAGCATGATTTCAAATGACATGCTAAAATGAAAAGCATGAATTGTTAATTGCATATTCTTAAGTGCAAAAATTATGTGTGAAAAGCAAATGAGACTCAAATGAAAATCAATATGTCTCTCTTTCTTTACTTGTGAAACATGGCTACTATCATACGGGTATCTTACCCGGAAAAATCAAATAGGGTGTAAAAAGTCACTCATGCCATGTTTTGCTTGTAAAGTTGGATATAGTGCTCTAAAATGAATTCAATGAATTTTCTATATCCTTGCTTTTATTCATGACAAATGGTGAAATTGGTTTGAATTTTTTAAGGAAACCTTTGTCATTTGTTTTGCCAAATACCATTGCTTTTGGATTTGAATGCAACATGTCTTGCATGCAAAGCATATTAATCACACATTTTTTATGAAAATAAATCTCCTTGTTCTCTCCAATTAATTGAGTTGCATAAAATACATTTTATGATTATGCAAATAACTTGTATGCTACTATCTCTCTTTGCTACGAGTGACCCAGTTGGGGACTATTTCTTTCCCCATCTCATGACAAAAATGGGGAGTAGTATGTAGTTAGGGGGAGAATGCTAATTGCTAAATTGGTGTAGCATTCACATGATTGGGGAGTTTACTTTTGATAGGAGAGTAACCCTTTGAGGGGGAGCATTTGCATTACACATACATTGCATGATGTTGTGTTTAAATTCTTAATTGCAAATGCTTGTTTTATCTCACATGATTAATCTCACATTTACTTGTATTGAAAGTATAAAAACTTTGTTGGTGAAGGATTGATTGTTCTACAAGAGATTGAAGACTTGAAGATATAGCTTTTAATCATCTCTTTGTAATGTAGAAAATCCCTTTAGTTTCTATTTTATTGTGAGGATTATTGTGAGTGGTGGTTTTGTCATGAAATAGCCAAAGGGAGAGATTATAAGGATTCCCATTTGTTGATTGGCATGTTTCATGGACAAACCACATGTTGAGTGATGTAAGGGTAGCTTAGGAATTGGTAATCATCCAATGGCCCTATCAAGACCTTAAGAGAAGAAGCACCAAAGGTAAATTCTAGTGCTTACTTGCTTTGAAGAGATCTAGTTGCACACACACACAACTCATGCATAAATCTTATTCTTGTCTGTTGTGTGTTTTATATGAGTGCTTGCATGTTCTTAATCATCTTTTCATGCATGTTTATTTGATTTCATCTAGTCTATTGAAATGCCATAACATGCTTAGGCATTAGGATGCAAAGTCATGAATTTTATTCATGCTTGTTTGAATTGATTGCATCTTGTTCTATGATAATGTCATGACATGATACGCATTAGGATGCATTCAATTCCCACACTTGCGCTTCATGTTTGATTAGCTTTAAGTGTGGTGTAATTCGTTTCCCGAAGGATATTCGGAAACGTCCGCGCTTGCCCGTTGGTGTGCATGGTTTAGCGCGATGATCGCCGGTGGAGTTACCTTTGGCTTCTCTTTTGGATTCACCATATTTGGTGAACGACGGTTGAGATCGACGGCCAGGCCGCCATTCAAAAACCGCCGATCAAAACCTGATTGAAATAAATGTCTCGGGTCCAAAACGGTGGTTATGATCGGCGGTTATATACCAGCCAAATGAAAGCGCCGAATGAAACCAAGGTTATCGGGTTTCAATTCAGCGTTTAAGATCTACGACCCCGACCGCAGATCGAAACCGCCGATCGTGCGTTTTCAGGGGCAAAATTGTATTTTCACATGCCCTGTTTTTGGTCTCTATAAATACATCCTTATCTCTGGTTCCCAGACCAAGTTTCTGATCCCAAGAACCCTAGAGAGATATTTTAGAGAGACTTGAGAGAAAAAGCTTAAAGATCACATCTTTATTTCTCTCAACCCATTTCCACATGCATAAATCATCATCTAAGCATCATCTAGGATCATCTAGTGTTTGCTAATGCATGGGTCTTCTTCAACACACATGGTATGATTTGTTGAACACTAATCTCATCTAATTTTAGTGTTTTACTTATCAATTTTATCTCATTTATTACTTGTATGTGTTTAGATTTATTTCTACATACATGATTGAGATTATGTGTTGATTGGGTTATTTTTGATAGCTAGGATATTACATGTTTATCTATCATCTAGCTAATTAATCTCATTTTATGATTGAGATTGTTTTTGATAGCTATTGTATCTAGGATTGGTTATCCTTTACATAGCTAAGCTATTATGCCATGTCATATAGCTATTTTGATATATAGGATTGATTTTATTGTCATCATATAATCCTAGGTAAGCATCTAGAGTACCCTAGCTCTTATTGCATATTTGGATATCATTGCATATTCACATAGGGTGTTGATTTCTTCGGAGAAGTAAGTCTTGTGTGATAGACCGGGATTAGGTGGTCACATGAGCAAATTGGACTAGGTCCACTTTTACAGGCCTGCGGGTAGTGGTAGCGGGATATAGGCCAGGATTAGGCCGTCAAACCGGGATTAGGTTATATATGCTATCACAATTAGTGGATTCGAGGTTCGAGTGTGGCGCACTTACTAGCCTGTGGTTTTTCCCTGTTGAGGGTTTCCATGTAAAAATCAAGTGTCGTTTATATTTCCGCACGTTATTACACCTGATTATTGTTTTGTGAATTGGGTTATATTTGCAATATTGACTAATCCGAAAATTTGGTAATAACGGATTAACAACCCATTGACACACCCTCTATGTCATATTTAAAAGACACCCACGCGTATAATGGTAAAATTTATTGGCATTTTCACAATGGTAGTAATCTAGGATTATCGTGAAGGAAATATTACTCAGATGGAGATTGTGGTGGAACTCTCGTGCATGTCGATTAGTAGAAAATACACAGTAGGGTTTTTTGTCTCTCCTTTCTCATATAATATTATGTTATATATATAGTCCATGTGCTTGCTGAGCACTCCTCTAATTTAGGTCTAGTGACCTAGAGATTTTCGGCATTTGGCGTGATCATTGGCGAGAGGTAGTCACCTTCTTTTCAGGAATCAAGCGATCCCTTACTTTGCAGAATCTGACAAAGTTGACTCCTCTTTCAAATATAACTCTCTAGTGGCAGGAAAGAATCAACTTCCTTATTTATCAAAATGATAGTGTTTTACTGTCATTCTATGTGGCTTGATCTTGTCTCGGTACTTATTACAGGTTTTAGCTAGTCTAGGTAGGATTAGGATACATGGGTATCTCGCTTCCTGCTTGTTTGTACTATGTATACATATATCGGGGTACCAGGATACCAGGTTAGTGTGATGGCGCGTTACCAGGGTTTGGTAACTTGGCTTCTGCGTTATCTGGTATCCTGGAGTTTTTAGGAGATTTTGACCCCGATCTGGATTAGTGGAGGGCGTAATTCTGTGGCGGGGTACCAGGACCCCCTTCCGCCTACTCGGATTCTTCCCTTATATAGATGGAAAATTCTTCTTTGAATCCCTTCCATTTTTAGCAGTTAACATAAAGGCTTCAACCTAAAAGGTGAAAGGCATGTATGCTTTAGCAAGATGAGTGAGACCAGTTTCAATAACATGGTGATGCTTCTCTCAAGCACACCACTATGTTGATGTGTGTAAGCACAAAAGGTGCTAAAATGAATACCATTCTTAGTCAAATAAGGAATCAAAGGCTTGAATTTAGCTCCCAAGTCAGCTTGCAAACATTTTAACTTGTTATTGCATTATGTTCAATATGCTTATAAACTGAAAGAACACTACTAAGACTTCTGATTTGAGTTTCAAAGGATATAAATAACCAACTACATCTAGAGTAAGAGTCAACAAATGTAACATAATACCTATACCTTTTAGTGATGTCATTGGAGATGGACCTCATACATCTATAAAATAAACCAAGTCTAAAAGACCATATGTTTTTTATGATGAATGCTAAAATGGTAGCTGATGGATTTTGCCTAACTTACATGCTTCACAGAAACTGAGATGTGCATCATTGTATCTCAAATGTAAGCTATTTAACAAATTTCTTAACACAAGTGGAGCTAGATGACCAAGCTTCAATTGCCACATGTTTTCATTCAAGAGAAACTGATTACATGTGTTTCCAGCAGACATAGCATGTATACAAGGCGAGCTGACTGTATTATTCTTAGAAATCGAAAAAGTAGAACAAGATTTATTCTTCAAATGATGCTGAATATCTGATCTTGCAAGATTCCCCTTCAAAAATAGCTTGTAGAGCCCATTTTTAAGCTTGCCTTAAAGCAAAATTTCCATGGTACATATTCTTGTACATATTACATAACAATCACAAGTGAACTCGGCATATGCATTATCGTCTTGAGTAATTCTAGATAAATTAAGTAAGTTCTTAGCAATAGCAGGTACACACAATATATGATTCAAATGATGTAACTTAGACGACATTCTAGTTGAAGATAAAGTTGTCTTACTAGTATGTGTAATCTTTAACTGCTGATCATTACCAGCAACCAAGTGATCTGGACCTTGATATTTTGAGTAAAGAGAGATTGAACATGTCATTTATCACATGATTGGTAGTCCTGCCATTTGCATACCAGGTTGAATCACACATGGTTTCAAGTGTGGCATATTAGGAAATGGATTGATGAAAGTTTGACTGATGAGGATTGTTGGTTAATGCTAGAAAGTTGTTATTAGAAGGCTGATTGTTGTGAGACTGATTTGGAGAGTTTTGATAGGAATTATTGTTTCAATTGTTACCTTGAAAATTCCTATCAAAACGAAGATAACAGTTCAGTGATATGTGACCAAGTTTCCCACACATTTGACATATTAGCCTATTATTACTATTCCACCTTCCATTATTTCTTCCTCTGCCTCTGGATTTGTTCATACTGTATCTTCCACCATTATTATTATGACCACCTCTTTGATTCCTCCTGTCACTTTGATTTCCAGATAGAAAAGTTGCACTTGTTTGAGACACATTTACTTGAGCATGAACTGAATCCAGTTGAGTCATTCTTTGCTCTTGAATCATTAGTAGATAACTTGACTCCTACAAAGTCATAATATTTCACTAAGAGGCTATAACTCAAGCCTATTGAATCATATTCACGTCCAAATCTATTCAAAATACTCAATATTTGATCATACTAACTAACTTTTTGGCCAACTGACCTTAAACTCTCTCACTAATCGTTTTAACCTTAAAAAATAAATAAATAAATAAATAAAAATAAATGAAAAATAAATAAAAAAACATTGATAAAACTAGATCCCTTCTTAACATTCTATAATTGATACTTCAATTGAAGCATTTTTGCTATAGAGTGCTATGAGAATAATTTCTCTAAGACATTCCAGACTTTAAAAGAAATACTACAATCTGTAAGTTGACCTATCAAGGTTTTATTGATAGAAGCAAATAACCAACTCAAAAGCAATTGATTTGATTTATTCCAGTCTGTGTATTCCTTATTCACTACTAGATGTTTATCACTTCCATCTACAGAAACTATCTCAATAAACTTCGGTGGAGCAGACATCAAACCAGAGATGAAATCCTTTAACTCAAAAGGCTTGATTATAGGAAGTATATGCGCTTTCCAAGATATGTAATTATCATTGTCAAGCTTAACCTGGAGATTGAAGTTCAATGCCTTTGCAAGTGAAAAAAAAAAATAAAAAAATCTCCTGCAACTGAAAAAGATGATGAAAATTCTCAATTCTCTCCTTTATAACTCATGAATGAACTCGCAATTGAAGCCATGGACGATTAGTCCTTAGAATGCTCTGATACCATGTTACAAAACAAGTGTTTAAGCTACACTACAAAAGATATTCAACAAAACGAAGAACAGAGAAAAGAGAATATCAAAGACATCATTAGAACTTTAAGTGAAAGCTTAGAATTGAAGAATTTTTATTTTCAAAGATAATGATTACAAAGAGGATCAAGAAGCTATTATATATGTTTAACCAATTGGCCTGATTCTAACTAATCCCCTAGAATCGTGGGACACCAATCAATTGTCCACCTGGCAATTCTATTACAAACAGAAAGTATTTCCTACCAACTCTTGTTGAGCTTTGTTGTCTTGTGATCATGTTGATGATGATCTAATCATCATAATCTGTGGCTGAGATTAGTTGACCCATTAGCTTCCTTTAGTTGGATATCGAAGCATTGTGACATAGCCACCACTTGAGAGAGCTGAAGGTGAAACCGTCTATTGACTGCTCAACATTAGACTACAATGATGAGCTTAAGCTTTTGCTGAGCTGATTATATTTTTATCTATGAGAATGAATTTAACGTAATTAGTAAAAGAAGTGTCGCAAATCTGACCTTAAGGATTACTAGCCGGGAGGGGCAAAAGTTATACTTGGAGGGGCCCGATACATTAAAACGAAAAATTTATAAGAGGCCAATGTATAAATTTTAGAAAATTTGTAAGTAGATAAATAAATTTTTGTTTTTTGAAAATTAAACTTTATTCAAAAGCCAAAGCAACAAAAGAACACCACAATAGGGGAAAGCAAAACCCCACGAAACTCAGCAAAACAGCAACACAACACTGACAGCACAACCACAAGCAAAAACTGGGGAAACGAAACAAAAAGAAGAAAACCAAAAAAAAACCCCAACCCAGAAACACAATCAACTCAGACTCCATTCTAGCACATGATCCTCACCAGTAGCACTTTTTTTAGCCAGTAAATCAGTAAAATTGTTAAAATCTCTTGAGCAAAACTCCACAAGAGATTGCGACATTCTTCCTAGCAGGTTACGAATTTCCAAAATCTGATGCAGATGCGACATACTACCAACACCACTGCCATTTATCCAAGACAATGCCGTCTTGGAATCACTAACCACCACGATACTTTTATCCTTCAAAAACAGACTAGAGGCACAAAGTGACAAGTTCTTGCAATTGCCAGAATCTTAGCCGAAATGATGTCTTGATTCCCCACATTCTCTGAAAAAATGCACAAAACTTTACCTTTACTATCTCGCAACACCCCCCTATACCAGCCTCACCCATCGAAGCCCTAACCAATTCGTTAACATTGAATTTCTAAAAGTCCAAAGCCGGGGGAAACCAATCTTTAACGTTTGGGAGCTTAACCTTTTTATTGATAGTACACCTATCTGCAACATTCAAAAGAATAATGGTGATGGGATCCTTTGTTCCCTTAACTATGTTCTTAAACCACCATGCAACACGAAACCTCACCATATCCAAAGCTTGAACCAAATGAACCTTGACCTCCCTAAACACCATCTCATTCTTGGATTCCCATATGGTCCAGACCATTGCGAAGAACAAAGAGGACCAAGCTCTATCTGAAATTCTGCTAGGACTAAGAGCAAACCATTCAGCCCATCAACACAGTAGAGAGCTCGGAGAACAGCTATTTACATTCCACCAATTCATGCCTCTAGACCATAGATTCCAAGCCCACTTACACTGCAAAAAAAAAAAAAAAAAAAAAAAAAAAAAAAATGATCAATGGATTCATCATACTCACCACACATAGGGCACTCCATGTTATTCACCACATTCAGCCCAAACTGATTCAAATCCTTTCTCACCAACACTCTCCCATGCAAAAGTTGCCACAAAAAAATCTCAATCTTCAGGGGAATGAAACTTTTCTAAATGCTCTTGAAACCCATCGTCACCCCAACAGACCTACCTTCAAGGGTTTTCCACACCGACTTAATTGAAAACTGACCATCAGAATAGGCCTGGCACGGTTCCGGTTCGAACAGGAGGAACCGGCTAGAATCGAAACCGAAAAAATCGGAACTGGTTCTGATTTTTTTTTTAAAATTACAAAATATTACATTTTATTTATAAAAATAAAATAAAATGTTAGAAAGGACATTGTAAAGTTTTGAGCCATGGCCTATAACCCTTATCCAAGTAATTATGTTTTCCATTCCCTTCTCCTCATTTTTATATAGGTTAGGCATCTCATTCACTTATCTGGTTTTCCAATGTGGGATGTGGGATAAGGGATAAAAAGTCATATTATGCATTTTTAACAAATATTTATCAATTTTTTTCCTTTAATTTAAAACAAATAACAACAAAATAATTGTAAGAATCCATTAACAACCATAAATTAATAATCCTCTATAATGTCTAAGCACGACAATAAAATGTTAGAAAGGATAAGTCTTTTTACTATACTAACCTAAATACTTTACAATACTTCTTAGATCTAGCAGACTGGTAAATCTAATTGTCAACCATAAGTCTCTTTGTTTTTACCTTATTTGCTGTTCAATTTTCACAATTAAAACAGTTAAGTAATCATCTGATTTAGGAGTCTCAAACCTCTAATTAAAAGTCTTTGATGGAACTAAAAAATGCAAATCAAGCACGTCAAACATATGAAAAAGAGAAATACAAATCTAATATGAAGTTGCCACAAAGTACTCCCAATAAGGCTGTAATCGTCCTCTCTCTATTCTACCTTAAAACACACCAAATCAAGCAAAATTAAATACCCATTTCACCCACACACGTTGCTTTGCATATACAAGATTGCACATTAACATGACAAAATCCCCTTATGTTAGTGGGAAAATGTTGTTAAATTGAACATATACAACTAGCATTTTTAACAAATATTTATCAAAAAAATTTCCTTTAATTTAAAACAAATAATGGCAATATTATTGTAAGAATCCATTAACAACCATAAATTAATAATCCTCTATAATGTCTAAACACGGCAATAACATAACCATCAAGATAGAATAATAACAGATACAATACAATATAATATATAATAGAGCAACCAAAGCTTAATCATTTAGACGTCACTTCACCATATTATGCATGTCATAACAACACTGATTCAAGTGTTTTCTCTCCAAATCAAATATTTGTTTTAAGTTTTAAGGAAAAAATAAATTGATAAATATTTGTTAAAAATGCATAATATGACTTCTTATTCCTTATCCCACATCCCACATTGCAAAAATAGAGAAGTGAATGAGATGCCTAACCTATATAAAAATGAGGAGAAGTGATGCAGCAAGGGAAGATGATACGGCAAACAAAGGTTTGGATTTCATGGAGCAGAGGAATCGACTCAAAGACGAAGGATGCAGAAAGAAGGAAGCAAAGACTCTGAAGGGTCGAAACTGTCAAAATGGGCAAATTTCAGGGGCCTTTTCAGAGGGCCAACAAACTCAAAATCAACATTATAATATATTTTCGGAAAGCCTAAGACGATCCCTACAAATGTTATAAAGACTCTATCTTCTATAACGGGCTACAACATATCCGAATTCGGCTATTAGGTTTCAGCCGCGCCAAGACAGCTTTTTCGAGTTTTATGGTTTTTAATTGTTGTCATGATTCTGTAAGTTTATTTTATTTCCTTTTAATTTATACGTAATTAGGTTATTAATTATTTTATGATTTGATTTTATTAAATCAAATCCAATTTCCTTTTTAGATAGGTTTTAATGTTTTGGGATTCTTTTGATTTTTAGGAGATTTGATATCTTTTTCATTTAGGACTCTTTCCTGATTGTTTAGGATTTTCTTGTTAGTCAAATTTTGCAATTCTATTTAAATAGATTTGTATTAGGGTTTAAAAGGGAGCTTTTGATTAATAAAAAAATACTGAGATTGTTTCTCAATATCCATGTACAACATTCTTTGTGAAGATTGTAGTTTTTGAAGCCTGTTAACAATCCTTTGTGCGCGAAGTTGAATGTTATCAGTAGCCTGATATCCTGGCATCCGTGCGTGGATCTAATAGAATATTGGTAGGTTGTTTACTAATTGTTTCTTGTAGGATTTTCTTGTATAGCTTCCGCTACATCAGTTTGGTATTAGAGCCGTGTTCGTTCGAGACGACAATTACATGGTGCAATTGAGAAGTCCAATCCCTATAGATGAAGCCAACGAACGTGACCATACGACACAGTTGGAGCAACATGTTGCGCTGTTAGTCGAGCATATGGCAAGAGTAATCGCCAACCTAGAAACTTTAACCTTACCAACTCGAAACCCTCGCATGAGTGGAGACGAGGAGGAATTTGATGTAGGATATTTGGCGTTGGATTTTGAAGAAGAGATGAACAGAAAACTGTCCAAAAGGGGTGCTCCAAAGAAACGGGCATAACCTTTAGCTCGGTTGTCAGATTTTCTATTATAATATGTTTTCGGAAAGGGTTTTTAGAGCTCTATAGTATGGTAACTTAAGTTCCCTAATTGACATCATTTGCAACCTCAATGGAGCTGTTTAAGTTAGGTTGTCGGGCAGCCGAAGTTTTTAGTGTTTTTATTTGTTTTCCGTTTTTGCTTAGTTTGAGGATATTTTAGTCATTTTACTTATTTTAGGGTTTTCCGAGTCTATTTAAGGCTTTTTGTTATCAGTTTCACAGTATTGAATAATATTATTATTTTGGTTTCAATTGAAATTACTAGTGGATTCCAGATTGTGAGATCTTAGGGTTTACCCTGATAAATATTTTACTTCTGTTCTGAGTCAAGTGGTATCAAAGCATAAGGACTTGCCTTATATGATGGTCAACAATGAAGCTGGAAGAGTTAACCCTGGCGACACTGGTCATAGGGATACCGATGTGTGAGCGGCGATTGATGAGCAGCAACAGTCGATGGAGAGGTTGGAGGTTATGGTTCGTTAACTGATGGGGCGGCTGCCTACCCCCAACACCCCTACGGGCCAAGCTCATGCTCCTGTTCCTGCCCCTGCCAACAGAGTTAGAGTCCAGGGATTGGCCCTTGACCGCCCTGAAGGTAGACGTTTGCCTAGAGCCACGAGACATGCGTAGCATGAAGATTTCAGTGATGAATATTCTGAAAAGGATTTCGAGGGTTACCAAGGAGTTTGTCAACTGAACCGAAATCAATCTGATTATCGAATCCTTGCGGACATACCACTGTTCCATGGAAAACTACAGATTGAAAAGTTTCTGGATTGGATTTCAGAGGTTAAGAGATTCTTCAAGTTTACTGAGGTAACGGAAGAACGTCAAGTCAAATTGGTAGCATACAAGTTGAGAAGCGGGGCTGCTGTTTGGTGGGAGAAATTACAGATGGATAGACGACGACAAGGCAAGGTTCCTATACGATCCTAGAGGCGAATGAAACAACTTATGATGAGTAGGTTTTTACCTATTGACTATGAGCAATTTATTTTTTAGAGTTATCAGAATTGTGTGCAGGGTAACAAAACCGTTGCGGATTATACTGAGGAGTGGTCCAGGTTTTCAGTTCATAACAACCTCAATGAGACTGAGGGACAACAGGTTTCGAGATATTTAGGGGGTTTATAGTCAACCATTAGAGACAAAATTAGGTTGCAAGTCGTGTGGACAATAGATGAGGTGCATAACATGGCCTTGAAAGCGGAGTTAATGGAGAAATCATCCAATTGTTATCCTTAATACAAGAAGGACATGGGTGAGTCGTCCAACGTAGCTGCCAATAGGAGTAGATTTTCACCAAGTGATGGACAGGGTCAACCTAAAACTACTGCAGATCGGGTTCAAAGGGGTTCGGGTCCGAGTAATAATTTTGGTGGATCTCGTCTGACAGCAGCAGCAGCAGTTACGAAAGAAACCCCACGAGTGGCGCCAACCCATACAGTAGACCAGGCAGTATAAAGTGTTACAGGTGCGGCCAACCGGGCCACCGATCGAATGAATGCCTAGCCCAAAAACCGATGAATTTTGTGGATGCTAAAGAGGAAGAGGAACATAATTTTGAAGATGAGGGGAACATGGACGAGTTCTTGGAAGGAGCAGAAATTGCAGAGGAACAAGGGGAGCCGATAAACTGTGTGATTCAGCGAGTCATGTGTGCCACGAAATTGGAGGGTTTATCGCAACTAAATAGTATTTTCAAGACTTGTTGTAGTGTACAGGGAAAGGTTTGTGTCGTGATTGTCGACAATGGGAGTTGTGAGAATTTCGTGTCCAGAAAATTGGTAGAACATCTGAAACTACGTGCAGAGAAGCATCCTAAGCCTTATGCGATTGGGTGGATTCAAAAGGGACCCAAGGCGAATGTGACAGAGGTGTGCAAAGTTCCTATTTCGATTAAGCAGTACTACCGGGAAGAGATGGCATGCGATGTAGTCGACATGGATGCTGGTCACATACTACTGGGGTGTCCATGGCAATTTGATGTGGATATAACCCATAGAGGGCGTGACAATATTTGTATTTTCAATTTGGGTGGTAGGAGGATTGCAATGGTTCCGAAACGGGTTTCAATCGGAAGTTCAACTAAGGCCACGGTAGATGAGCAGTCCTTGGTCACTTTAATCATGTCTGTAACTGAATTAGAAGTTGAGATTAAGGAGGTATAGGAGGTACATGTTGTAGTTGTGCGAGCTTTGGTGATAGAAAGCAAGGAAGAGCAGAGAGTTGTAGTACCCGAGAAGGTGCAGACCCTACTGACTGAATTTAGTGATTTGGTGTCAGAAGACTTACCAGGTGACCTTCCACTATTGAGAGATGCACTCCGGGTCACTAATGAAGGGACTAAAGCGGTGAAGAAGTCTCGTCTACAATTGCTCACTTCCCAATTTGAGATGTTACAAATGGGTGAGGAAGACAAGTTTGTTGACTTCCAAGATAAGCTTCTAGACATCGCTAACAAGTGCCAAGCACTTGGTACTCCTATCTCCGGTGAGAGACTAAATTGGAAGATTTTAAGATCTTTGCCAAAACGGTTCAAGGCCAAGGTTACCGCTATTGAAGAGAGCAAGGATGTCGATGACATGAGCTTAGATGAACTATTAGGGTCTCTTCAAATTTTTGAAGCGTGTATGAAACCAAAGGCTAAGAACAAGGGTTTAGCTCTCAAGGTTGTAAAAGAAGCTAGCAGTAGCGAAGAGGATGAGGAGATGGCATTGTTAGTAAGGAAGTTTAGGAAGTTCTTGAAGAAAGGAGCCAAGCCATATGGCGAGTATTCAAGAGACAAGGAGGTCAAGAAATCCTTTACTCCACCTCATGAGAGGAGTGGCCATGTCAAGAGCAATAGAAAGGTTCAATGCTTCAAGTGCAAGAAGCTTGGACATTTTGCTTCGGATTGTCCTAGTGGAGATTCTAAGAAGGACAAGAAAGGAAAGGCTATGGGGGCTACTTGGAGTGAAGATGATGATTCTAGTGATGAGAAGAGCTCAAGTGATGAGTCTTCAAGTGAAGAAGAGCTAGTGAGCAACTTTGTTGGCTTCATGGCTTCTTATTCATCTCTAGATGATACAAGTCAAGATTCTTTGGAAGATAAGGTTGATTCAAATCATCAAGTGTGTCTAAATGAGAATCCTACCTATGATGAACTTTTGGCTAAGGTAAAGAGTCTTGAAAAGAAGTTGAAGATAGCCTTAAGTGAGGTAGATGAGAAAAATGATTTGATCAATATACAAGTGGATGAGTTTGTTGCTACAACTCGAAGGCTCTTGTGTGAAAAGAATGCTATTGCCAAGAAGCTTAGTGAAGTTGAAGAGGTTGTTCTTGAAAGGGATAGGATCATCTCTAATTTGAAACTAGGAGGCTCAAGTGACGCGGTAGTTGAGGAGAAGCTCATAGAAGCATCACTTCCTACAAGCAAGGTCGTAGTTGACAAGAAAGCTCCTAAGAAGAGACGTTCCAAGATCAAGAACAAAGTTAAGAACAAGGTACTCCTTGACACTTCCACTTCCACTTGTGTTTCTCCCATTCCGGAAGGTAAAATCTCTTCTTTTGTTCCTATATGTCATTTTTGCAATACCATAGGTCATATTAATCCCAAGTGCTATAAATTCATTGAATATTGCAATATGGAAAATGCATCTAGGAATAGAGAGATTGCCTATAAGCTCAAGCATGCTAAAGCTTTTGAATTTGGAAAGCATGTTAATGATTTAATGCATGTTAAGAGTTCTCGGAATGTGAAGAATAAAAATCTTGTTAATATTGACAATGCACATGGTGCTAACAATGTTGGAAAGAAGAGTATTAATGATATTATTGTAAATCAAGTTGTGGAAGAACTTTACTCTAGATTCAACATTGTTGTCAATAAGAATCTTGATGATGTTTTTGTTAATTCACCCAAGACAAAGTTTGTCAAGGGTGAGTGCTCTTACCAATAGTGTAAGTTGCACATGTGAGTTAGCTTTGAGATTAGTGTCTTGTTGTTAAGATGCTTAGCATTTTTGCTTAGTATCTATACAACTTGACATGAACTTGGCTATCTCACATTCTTTGATATGATTGTCAAAATTTGTTGATTAACTTTTGAGAAGTTGCATATCTTGTTATCTATATGGTGATAATCTTTGTTAAGACTTTTAGAGAAAGTCATTTTTTTTGTTTGTTTGAGTTGAAATGCTTAGCCTTTAGTCTCTTGGAATCAACACACCTATAACTTGTAGTCATGAGGACATACAAGCCAAGAGGACTCATAAAAAGGGTGAAGGTCTTGCATTTGATGGAATTAGCTTGCGAAGGTATATCTTGTACCATATTGCTTGCTTATCTATATTTCATCTCTCAACTCATTGTTTTAACACTTCATGTAGCATGTCATACTTGAGAACTAATATAGTGTTTATATGGTCCTCGTTGACATTTGCTTGTCTAAGATCTTTTGGTGATAATTGTTCACAATGATCTTTTCGTGATGTGTGTTATTATTTGTTTGATTGTTGAGTGGCAAGTTTTTGAAAAATATGCTTCATATTCTTTGAAAGCTACTCTCTTGAGAAGTAGAGATCTTAAGTAAGTCTCATTACTTGCTTTTTGATCATGTGCTTTTAAGCCTTAAACTTGGTTTCAAAAATGCACTTTGCTTCTCTTATATGGTTTGTTATGTTGTTGAGTTTGATATATGTGTGAGTATTGGATACTCTTGATGTTCTATAATTAGTACATTTAAAAATGACCTTTGGTTTGTATCCATTTGCTTCGGAAATATAGTACTCAACGAGCACCCTCTTGGAAAGGGCTACACATATTGATTGTGAAGCCGCCCAATGTTGGAAAGGGCTACATCTTTATGATGAGTGAAAGCCACCAAGAGGTGTATAAGTTTTTGTTAGAAAAAATCAAAGTAGAGTTGAAAAGAATCAATAAAAAAAAAAAAAAAAACTTTGATTCAAGCCTAAAACAAAAACAAAAAGGCTATGGAGTATAGTTAAAAAATCAAATGAGCTCAGGTTGACAAATAGAAACGGGTAAACGAGCCACTTGCACACACATCGCTCACATGTTGAAAACTATTCTCTTTAAAAGCAAAATTCGGATGAAAACCGGTTTGACTTTTTTATGGAAAGTTTAAGGATGGATAGTGATTGAAAATGTTTGCATGTTTGATTACTAAACTACTTCATTTCATATTCTTGAAGCAAAATCTTCACACACTCACTTTTGCTTATATGGTATATTTGGTTCTCTAGCAATTTTTGAAGATATATGAGAGTGATTGAAAATCTAGATGTAACTCTCTTTGTTATATGGAGCTTATTTGGAAAAACTTTTGAATATTGCTTGAGATATGATTGTGTGATGATTTTTGTGAACAATTGTCTATCTAGATGTTAGATAGGGCATTTATCAAGGGGGAGCATAATATGCTATGTTTTTGCTCTCTTTTGTGATTTGTTCACATGATTCTTCAAGAAATTATTTGTTGGCATAATTCATATTTTTGATAAATCCTAAGATGCTTTGATTTTGTTAATATGCATAATGATTTGTTCAAAAATGATATTATTGCCTTGTATATGTTTATGTGTTACTAACTTGGTTTGTTGGTTTCCCCTCATTTTTTTTTGTTAGTATTTTTGTGTGATACAAGGTCATGGGAAAAGCTAAGAAAGTTGGTGGTAACGTTTCTTCCATTCCTATTGACAAATCAAAGCCTACATCTTCCTCCAAGAAATCCAAAGCAATCAAGGTGAAGGATTTGGGGATTTTTGGATGCAAAAAGATTATTCAAGAAAGAGGTATTGATTTGAATTCTTGTATTAACTCTTATGTTCATGAGGCTATATGTGTAAGGAAGTGGAACTCTTGGATTGACTCGATGGGAAGTGCAAATGAGACATTAGTTAGAGAATTCTATCATGAGTTCAAGGAGAGTACCACTATTGAAGATGCCGTCATGGTATTGAGAGGAGTTACTTTTAGAGTTTGTGCTTGGAAGTTAAATAAATTTCTAGGTTTGCCCCTTGAGATTGAATCGGATTTTTTAGACGTTAGTGTTGAAGAGAATCTTGATTTGATGGGAAAAACTCTTTGTGATGATATTGATTTTGTGTGGGGGAAACGTGCTTTCATTAGACAAAGTGAACTAACCAAGATTAGTGCTTTTTGGAACTTATTTGTATGTGCAAATTTGATTGTCTCTACTAATGTCACCGAACTCAATAGAGAGAAAATTAGAGTGGTATATGCATTAGTGACTAGTAAACCCATCAATCTTGGACAAGTGCTTGTTGAACAAATTGAGAATGTTGCTAGTTCTTCCCGTTTGGAAAAGAAATTAGCATTTCCGGGATTTATTTCTCATTATTGTTTAGCCATGGGGTTGAAGGATCAAGAAGGTGATGTGTTTCTACCTCCTTTGGACAAGATAAGTGAGAAACGTTTGTCTATCATGTCTTACAAAGGAAAGGGAGGACCTAATGATACTATTAGGCTTTTTGGTGAATCATGTGATTCAAGCCAAACACTTAGTGCACCTATTCTTCCTTCGTGGGCTTTACTTTTGACAAATAGGGTTGAAAAGTCGGAGAGGCAACTTGAGGAAGCACACCGGAAGATTGAAGAGCTAAATGCTAAAGTTGAGCTACAAGATGAGAAGATCAAGGAATTGGAAAGAAATGCCTCTACTTCAAAGCATTATGCAAGATCATCAAATCGTTCAATCTTTCTTGGTGGTAAAAGAGACTAGAATGGTCTTGAGGTATATTTTCTCTTATTCCCTTTTCTTTGGCTTCATATCATGTCAAAAAGGGGGAGAATGATAGGGGAAATATAGGGGAGATACATGGTTGTTCTAGCTTTCTTATTTCTCAAGAAGATGTTATATTTTATTGTTTTTTGTTTTCTTGAACTATATGGCTTGTAATATTGACTAGAATATCTTTTGGATGATGGCATGTATTTAGGGGGAGCATACATGTTATCCATATGGACTTTAATTGTGTTATTTTTTCTTGTCAATATATATCTTTTGCCATATGTGTTGTTTCTTGGATATGTGTTGTCTCTTGGAGATCTTTGTGCTTTCAAGCTATTTTATAGGTGATTTCAAGAGAAGACCAAGATGAAGTTCAAGACTTGTTTTTGGAAATTTTGTCTTAGAGTGTAAATAAATGTACACATTATGACCAAATTTTCTTTGTAATTGTTTTTAGTATTTGTATAGGGGTTTTGACATGGAATTTGCCAAAGGGGGAGATTGTTAGGTTTTTGGTTGTTGTTGGCATATATTCCATATCAAAACGTGTTTATCTTGTAAATGTTTATGTGGTCATGTTGATGATGATACAAAGCTTCAAAGAAAGATTTGACTACGGTACATTCAAGATGATGGCTTGCTAAGAGGAAATAAGCTTCATTGCTCATCAAAGGTAAAATCGACCTCATTCCTCTTACAAGGCATAGGCACACACACACAAATCATTCATGAGTGTCCCTGCATTGTTGTGCACCATTTTTATAACACATTCACATGATTTTGTATGCTCATGCATTGAACTCAAATGCTCATACATTTTAGAGTTGCATGTTCTAGGACTATGTCTAGGAAATGGCATTCATATGTGAACTTGTGTTTGTATGTTTGTGTTTCTTGTGTTTTGGACTTGTAATAGTGCTTAATTTGTTCCTTATTGAGTTCCGGTCATTTCGGTTACTCATTCGTTAAGTTTCGAGTCCAAACGATGTAGCTACGCTACTTTTCGTTCTCATTCGTTGAGTTGTGTTCGTCGTCGTTTTCCGAGATGAATTCTCAACCATTTTTCAAAGTTTCATAGTCTTCGTCATGCATGAGGGAGTCACGGTTCGTAATCCAAAAAGGGATTCGAATTCGGAGTTCGGATGCCCGAATACGGCTGAAGAACGTGAGAGGTGTGCGAGGAGGACGCTTGGCAAAAAGCCAAGCAAAGGGTGGCCACGTGTGGACCACGTGTGGCACACGCTGGCCACAGGTGGACTTGCAAAAGTCCTCTCAAAAATTTGGACAATTTTGCCCCTTCTTTCATTCTTTTTAAACTCCTCCAATTCCCTCCATTCTCTCTCAAGAAGAAAAAGTTTGAAATCCCGTCTATGATTTTCTCTCAATTTTTCTCAACTTCCAAACACCATAACTTTCTCATCCGGAGTCGGAATTGAGTGATTCAAGTTGGAGATTGTTCGTATTCGAGTCCTCTACCTTTTCCAAGTGGTTGTGCAGCTGTTTGATCGAATTTCTGACAGATCTCCTCAGAAAAACGAACCAGCTCTTGTAATTGAGGTAGAGTTCATAACTTTGTGATTTCATCTTTTTAATCCTCCAATTTGCTTGGGGTTTCTTCTTCTATATATATATGTTTGTTTAGTGAATGCTATAGAGAAAGATAGCTTCATAATCAATCTAATTGAATAGTCTAATTAGAGACACATGTTGACTAGAATCTTGGATTCTTTGTTCTTAACATGATTGTGAGTTGTATTGTGATTAGATTGATATATAGGATTGTTTGAGACTTGATTGATCAAGTTTATGATTAATAATCCTTTTTATGTGACTTTGATCCATGATTGATGAAATCTAGGATTAGAGCCTTTTTATGTGTTTTTAGAGATATATATAGGATTGATTTGTTTTTAACATGTCTCCTATCTCTAAATCTTTGGCTAGAATAATTGTTGAATACGTTTTATAATTCTAGCATTTTTGATGTATGTTTATGACATCTTGAACTTGTGCCTTATGAATATGAAATTGTTCAAGTGTTGTTTTGTATGAATGAATCTAGAAGTTTTATGTGTTAATTGTATTCACATGCTCTAGGTTTTCATTCATGATTTTGCATCTAGATTTCTATTGCTTGTGTTTTCACATCTCTAGATCTAGTTGTTCCATGGAATGTATTGATCACATGTTCTATGTTGTTTTGATTGATTGCATCACTTGCATTCACATGATCACACTAGGAAGTCCTTGTAAAAGGCATGAAGTCTTGGCTAGAGTTGGGATGACTCGGATAGCCAAGCAAGAAGTCTTGCCTAGAGTCGGGAGGACTCGGATAGGTAAGCAAGAAGTCTTGTCTAGAGTCGGGAGGACTTGGATAGACAAGCAAGAAGTCATGGCTAGAGTCGGGAGGACTTGGATAGTCATGCATGGGAGGCTTTCTAGAGGCACGTGTGCCTTATATAGAGAGTTGGCTTATATATTGGTAGGCCCGGGCGGTTGGTTAGACATAGAGTCCGATAGAGCAGGGTACATGGGATGTGTATGCACTCTTGAGGAATTTCTAATCTTCCAACGATGTTGGTTTTGGTATGAGTTCCAATATGTGGTGGTTTACATCATTGAGGGATTTTGTATCTTCCAATAGGGTTGGGTAAACATAGACTCCACATGGGTTGGTGACTAGGATTGGTCATTTTGTGGAATTTCTAATTTACTTTCCAAGTATATATATAAGTACCCAATGGTTGTAATTCAACCCGTGGATGTTTCCTCCTTGGAGGTTTTACCACGTTAAAAAATCCCTTGTGTTAATTCTTCCTATCTCTCACTTTTATATTTGTTTATGTATATGTTGTTATCTTGTGACACATCAATTACTTGTAAAGTATATTGATACAAGATTTTGTATAGTGTGATTTGTAAATATATTCTTTTGATCATATTTGTAAATACATTTTTCTTTTGTATATTGTTTAGAATTTTATGTATAGCAATATTTGTATATACTTGTAATGATTGAACATATATTCATATACAAGTATTCTTGCTAATTGTTTTTGTATTTTCTTTATACCTCATACAACATATTGATACTTAGACAATGTATGAATGATCACATGATAACTTGTCTTAGTATGATTCCGTGATGTTTATGTTGTATGTAAGGCTACCTTGAGGGACAAACGTAAGTTTGTTCAAGAGATTGAAATTAGGCGAAAATACCTATTCACCCCCCCCCCCCCCCCCCCCCCCTCTAGGTACGTCTTAAGCAATTTAACCTTGTATGTATACTTTCAGATAACTTAAACACTCGCTGCACGTGCCGCTAGGTAGGCAACTTGCCTACCCTGCGGTCATCTTTTTGCAACACCACAGGAGACCACCGCTAGGTAGGACCGCTATGTAAGACAGTGCCTGGGGGGCGGTCACATGAATGACACACGGCTGGAGTTTAGTGCAAGCTAGGACCGTTATGTAGGACATGCCTAGGCCGCGGTTCTTCATGAACAACATCTCTGGAGTTTGGTGCTAGGTAGGACCGCTAGGTAGGCACTACCTAGGGGGCGGTCCTTCACAATTTCACTTTGAGGCTTCAACATGCACTGACCGCCACATAGGACCGCTAGGTAAGCACTACCTAGGGGGCGGTCAACTGCAGAAAATTAACTTCTGATAAGCTTTGACATCTTTACTCCCATACTTGAATATTTGCACCACTTCTGATAACGAGACCTGCACAGCTCAACAAACACATCAAACAACCTAAAAATACTCGAGAACAAAGCACAAAGACTAGGAAATAGGGGTCTAAAACATATATAGAAATAGACCGATCAAATACCCCCAAACCTAACTTTTCCTAGCCCTCGAGCAAAACCAACTAACCAACTAAAAAGAAAAACTAAGCCCTAGCTAAGCAACTTTCGCAGGGAGCGCGATAGCATTGAGCATATGCTACAAGCCTTTAAACCTCTAGGTGTCCCTAGAGGAGGAGTTTTGTCTCCTGAGGGTTTATAGCTATGACACCCACAAACATATCCAACAAAATCCCATCATTCGAGATGCATTCGAATAACACCCATAACGAAACAATGCATGCTTAAGCCAATATGTAAAGACTAAAATTAAGCCACAAAACTGAAAACATTGTTCGTTTTAAATGAAAAGCCCATGCTCAAGACAATCTAGCATCAAAAACACCTTTGCCAGACACCATAGATATAATTCGCCTCAACTCTACTTCTCACAAGATATCGCTCATATTTCACACAGAACCTAGGCAATTTCACTCATCAAGCATATGCGAATGGAATTTATGCACAAGAAATTTCAAGTTATCATCGCATATGAATATATCATTGAAAGAACGCTTGATTTATAAGCAAGAGATCTCATGAAAAGAATCAGGCATTATGAACAAGATTAAGCACACTCTTACCTTCTACTTTCATTGCAAGGATAACCAGCAGATCAATCAGACTTTCATTATGGTTGTAATGGGGCTATTGGGTAGGGGCTAAGAAAGAACAGGAAAAAGGAATTCAAAAACCCTAGGATCATTCAATGAGAGTCTTCACTTCATCTTCAAGGCCTTGCTTTCTTTTAGGCCTTCCTTTCTTCCTGTTTGCAAGTGGAATGACACCACTCACCATTAATTTCAAACCACCTCTTTCACCAAATTCTTGATAACTCCTTTAAGAGTAGATACAACACTACCAGTCATTTGACTGGTTGAATTCATTAAACCGTGCATATTTCTGTTGCACCCCTTTTTTTTTATCTTTTTTTTTTTTTTTTTGAATGTATTGAATACAAATACAGTTCCTCTCAGCTTTGGATTGAATGCAGCTCTTCTTCACTTGTTACTCATTACCTTCGCACATATTCCTGCGGCGAAATCTCAAGTCTTCTTCACAATCTCAATGTATGATCCCAAGATAAAAAGGTAAGGCTATAATTCAGGCTTACATGGGTTAAAGTCAGTGTGGTGAAGAAAGAAAAAAACTAATCAGTGTTTGGCTTCAAACAGGGCTATGGAGCACACACATAAGGTAGGGAATATTTAAGGCCTTTTAAGTAGATCAAGCACACATAGTCTGAAATCACTTCCATTGGTTCAACTTACTCAAGATCAAAGATAGCATGTGAAATCTTTTATGATGAACGTTCTATAATGCTCAATGTTAAACCTATAGAGATCAAGTCTAGTGCTAAGAACCTATGTAGTGTTTAAAGAGTAGAAACAATTAATCACTCAAATCATGTCATTTATGTACGCTTTTTGGCTTAGTGAACTCACCAAGGTAGTCTCCACTATTAATCATGGCAATCCAACTAAGCATCCTATCCACTATCATATCAAGAGCATGTCATAATTTTTTGAAAAATGCAACGCAATACTCTAAGCGGCTAGACTTTAGTTTAAACACTTTGAATAAAGCATACTGGTTCTAAAGCACACATCAAAGCATCTCATCAAAGATTCAGGAGGAACGACAGACTCAGAACGAAAATAAAACTAAAAACCAAAACGACACTAAATACCCCCAAACCTGAGCTTAACATTGTCCTCAATGTTGACAGTCAAGACAGTTATGGTAGGGACAGACATAAAGAAATAAACTACAATATCCAAAGAAAATAAAAGAAAAAGAAAAGAAAATAAAAAGTCAAAAGAAATCATATCCTGTCAATCTCCGCCATCCTCATCTGATAAATGCAAAATCTCGGTGTTCTGGTCAGAGTTTATCTGGTCATCCTGCGGCTCCACATCATCAAACTGCATGATCGGGGTCCTCTGGTCATCAAACTGCTGCTCAAATCCCGATCCACTAGCTGTATAAGGATCCTGATCAGGAATAGGAGGCTGAGATGGAGCTCCACTCCCACTAGCCATAGAAAACCGACTAGTCATCATCGTGCGCAAATCATCTATGCTCGTCTCGACATCGTCAAAACGCTCCTCCATACGAACCTCCATCTGCCTGATGCGCAAATCCATGTGAGCCTTCATAGCCTGCAAAAGAGTGTGAAAATGATCACCTCCGGGCTGTGCTGCAGGTGCATCCTCCTCGGGCTGCTCTTGTGCCATCGCGGCAGCTGCTGCTGCACGCTCCTCTCTGCGACGTCTGCGTCGCGCATAATCTCCAACAGGAGGCAAACCCCGAAGAGCCAACTGCTGGTTCCATCTAGTCCTGGTGAGCATGGATGGGTCATTGTGCTCCAAACCTGCAGTCACATCAATTCCTGCCCGACTGCAGAAAGCCGTGATCAAACATGGAAATACCATGGATAAGTCATCAGTGCCACAGGATTCACGAATAGCACCAAAAATCACCCTTCCAATGTTAATGGGGCCACCAGTCCTCAACCGGAGCAATATACGAGCCTGGTCATAGAAAATCTCGGTGCGGTGCTGAGAAGGTAGCAGCGAACACGTCAGAAAAATGTTCCAAAAGGCGACGTCCACATGCGTGTCATGCTGGTACAACTTTCGCAATAGGTCCCACTGGTCAAGCCCATCCATCCTAAGGACTGCAGCCATTCGTCCTCGAAACGGGTCGAGAGTATCAAGGTACTCCACCCCTCCTCCGCCTCTAATGTCAATATCAGGAACCTCAAAGAACTGATTTATCACCTCGGGATTGATCAGGATCTCATCCCCCTGGACCACAACAACTCCTCCATCCTGGAGCCTCCTTGCCATAGCACTGGCATAGAATTCGATCACGAGACTCCTATTAGGCCTAGTCGGCCTAGCAACGTACCTCTCCCACTGGCGGGCAGCAACGGCGGCTGGAATGGGCGTCTGCGCAATACTTTCTAGATCAATGCCCCTCTCAATAATCCAGGGCCGTGTCTGGAACCTGTTCACCCTATCTCGGAATTCTTTGTGTTGCGCCAGTCTTGGAGTGGCAGGACGCTTTCCTTTATCTGCTGCACTAATCCGAGGGCGCTTGCCAATATGAGTTTTTGCCATCTGTCACAATAAATAATCAAAATAAATCCACAGATATTCTGAACAGAAATTGGCAGCACTTCGTTTCAAAGTAAGTGTCCAAATACACATATTACCAATAAAAACTCATCATTATAATGGTATCAAACTCATTATAATCCACATTGGGCATTCTAACAATAACATCATAATTCTAATAATATCAATGTCAAAAAACATTATATCAAAGAATACAATAATCACCCATGCCAATAATTTCAAATCCCATTTAAAACAAATGAAAAACCAACCATGCATGTTTCAAATCTAACAAGATAATCAAATTTCACAAGAAACATAATGATTCTAAGCAAGGGAATTCGAAATTTTCACACAAAATAATCCCAAAATCCATCAAAAATTGCATAAATAAAGATATCTCAAGTTAAAAACAATGGAATCATGAAGAAAATTGAGAGAAGAGAGGTAGAAATCATACCTTGTGACTTGTTGGAGAGAGAGAGTAACAATGGAGGAATGAGAGAAAAATAGAGAGAGAAAGAGAGGAGAGAGGACGCGCAGCCAAGGGAAGGAGAAGGGCTACGCACGGTCCATTTAAAAGAATAGGGTTTTTTTTTATTAACCGCTGGGTAGGTACCTGCCTAGGAGGCGGTCCTACCTAGCGGTCCAAACAATTGCACGTGACCGAAGGTGCAACGCACCGTTTTACTTACGTGTGGACCGCTGCCCAGGCATGTGCCTAGGGGGCGGTCCCACCTTGCACTGAAGTCCAGAGGTATGTTTTAAAAGTGACCGCTTCCCAGGCATGTGCCTAGGGGGCGGTCCCACCTTGCACTGATTTCCAGAGACGCTCTTTAAGAGTGACCGCTGCCCAGGCATGTGCCTAGGGGGCGGTCCCACCTTGCACTGATTTCCAGAGACGCTCTTCAGGATTTTCAGCTGGCCAGGAACGTGCACATCTAGCGGGACTAAGAGGCGGTCAACTCCAGAGAGACCCCTTTAGAGAAACCGCTGCCCAGGCATGTGCCTAAGGGGCGGTCCTATCCCGCGCAAAATATTTTCTTCATACCTGATACCTGGCCAAAACTAAAACACGCATAAAACATATCAGTTCTCTCCTCAAACAGAAAAATAATTAATCGAACACCCCCAAACCTGAATTGAATAATATCTCCTTTAAAACTCTATATCTAATAACCATATTCATCGGGTTTAAGAACGTTCGAGACTCCTAAAAAAAAAAAACTAACTCAAAAATAGACAAAAATATAAAATAAGAAAATATTACCTAGGTGGGTTGCCTCCCACTGAGCGCTTTATTTAACGTCTGGGCAAGACGCAAAAGAGCCTTACGGCTCTGATAGCACAATGACTTCCAACTGAGCAACCCCTTCGCTCATACTACCACCATTTGTGTCGAAGAGTTCAGAACACGTGTTTATGTCAAGGACTTTCCTTCCATCAATGCTGGTTTCTCTCCCTGGGTCCAATCTGTCCTTGCGGACCCAAACTTGTCGAATTCTCCTTGGCTATCCTCTAGGTTTCCTTTGCTTCTTTTTGCAACTTTTAATAAACTCCGCACATTGGGTTTTTTTATGACCCCTAGTATGGCAAAAATAACAATTGTAAGGAAAAAACGAATGACCACATGTGATTTTACTAACCTTTGCTTTGGAATAGCTTGAAACTCCATTGACGAGGTCAAGCTCTAAGGACTTTCTGTTAACGCCTTGCTCCTCGGTCAGGAACTTGATAGTGTTTTCTGCCTTTTTAAGTTCCACTAAGTAATCACGTTCCTTCACCCTTGCAATTCTCAATGCATTCTCATTTTTGCATGATTCCTCCTTCATGGCATCTATTGTCTGGTCTTTCAACTCTGCTTGCCTTTGGATTTTCCTTGTCTTATGGGCAAAATCTTCCTCCTGTTCTTCTACCAACCTTGCAAGCTCTTCTGCCTTCTTGATTGCCTCATCCCTTTCTTTCCTAAGGACCTCCACTTCCATCATCAAGTTGGCTTTGTCACTTTTCAGTTTACTGATTTCTGATGACGATTGTGCTTCACAAGTCTCCCCTTTAAGAACACCATTTTCTTCCCTATCCTTAAGTAGTGATAGAAAAAACTCGCTTACATCCTTTCGTCGGTCTTCTCACTGTAGTGTATCCACGGCAAAACAATCGATTGAGCTGGTGTCCTGCAAGTCTGACTTGAAGACCTTGAATTCTACCTTTTCATCCAAGACAGTCATAGAAAGTTTTCCCTCATGTACATCAATGATTGTTCTTGCTGTCTTCATGAATGGTCTACCTAAAAGGATAGGTCTCATGTTTGTCTCCCTACTCACATCATCCAAGTCAAGAACTACGAAATCTGCCGGAATGACGAGCTTATCCACTTGTACCAACACATCTTCCACAATTCCTCTCGGATACCGAGCTGATCCATCTGCTAACAAAAGTGACATTGTTGTCGGTTTAAGCTCATTCAACCCAATTTGCTTGTAAACGGAGAAGGGCATCAGATTTATGCTAGCTCCCAAGTCTAACATCGCCTTCTCGAGCTTAGTACCCCCAATTGTGATGTTGATGCAGAAACTGCCCGGATCCTCAAGCTTTGGAGGAAGTTCCTTCTGTAGAACTGCACTCGCATTTCCTGTTATGTATTCCTTATGGTTTGGACCAAACTTCTGTCTGTTGGAATGAAGACTTTTGAAAAACTTAGCGTATGCAGGCATCTTCTGAATCATCTCCAACAAGGGCAAGTTGACATTGACCTTCGAAAGGATGTCATATATGTCTTTGTAAGACTTTTCCAACTTGCTCTTTTGCAGTCTCCCTGGGAATGGAATGGGTGGCACATAAGGATTTGCTGACCTGTGTAGGAGTGGTGAATCCTTGGATTTTTCCACCACTACCTCATCCTCCTGGTGCTTGAGCTTTTCTTTTGAAGACCCTAAAACAGTAATAGATTCATCAGAAAGTTCAGTAGGTTGATTATTAGTTAGCACCTTACCATTTCGGAGAATTGTTATCGCTTTAGCTTGCTCAGTGTAACTTGGAAATTTTCCTTGTTCCATTCTTTGTTGATCTTCAGCTAGTTGCCCAACTTGAATCTCTGTCTTCTTTATTGACGCATTAATATTCTGAAATTGTACGTCATACCTCTGGGTTAATTGCTGGATTTGCTGTGATTGCTGCTGCATGTCTAATGATTGCTGCTTGATTTGCTGCTGCAGTTGCTCCAGTAATTCTTCCATTGAAGACGTCTTTGGTTGAGATTCGAAGTTTTGCTGAGCACCGGTGTTTCTGTTGTTGTTACCCCATTGGTTACCGGTGTTCTGATTGTTTGACCATGAAAAATTAGGATGATTCCTACACCCTGGATTGTAGGTGTTGGAATATGGATCATTCCTAGGTCTGGGGTTGAAGTTGTTCTTAGCATGAACTTCTTCTTCTTCAGGTCCAGGACCTGCTGCCTGGTGCTCTCCCATAAACACCTTTTGTTTCAGTTGACCAATTTCAGTAGCAAAAGAATCTATCTTCTTCATTATCTGTGTCATTTGAATGGAACTTTCTGTGCTAGCATCCATTGTGTAGATTCCCTTCTTTCTTCTGGAGTTCTTATGACGAGAATTCTGAGCTAACTTCTCAAAGATCTCGTACACCTCATCAGGCTGCTTGTCATACATAGATCCACCACAGGCATTGTTCACTAGAAGTCCTGAAACTTCGGTCAGACCATCATAAAACCATTGACACAACTGATTAGTCAAAAACCCATGCTGAGGACAGTCCCTGGTATATTTCTTGAAACGCTCCCATGCCTCATAAAAAGTCTCGTTGTCTTGCTGAATGAAACTCGAAATTTTGGCTCGGATTTCACTGGTTTTCTGAGGTGCATAATACTGATCAGTAAGCTTTTCTCGCACTTCATCCCATGTTCTCAAAGATGCAGGAGGCAAAGTTAACAGCCAAGCCTTCGCCTCTCCTTTCAATGCATGTGGAATGCATCTCATACGCAGCTGATTTTCAGTTATCCTATAGTTAGGGAAGGACTGAATTGCTCCATAAAACTCTCTGAAGAACAAGAGTATATCTTCATCTGGTAATCCATGGAAACTGGGCAGCTGATTGTAATGGCTACTCTTCAGCTCATAATTCCTTGCTGCAGGTTCTAGAACAATGCACAAAGGGTCATTGCTCACAACTGGTCTACTGTAATCCTTCATAGTTCTGATAGGTTCTGGCTCATACACTGGATTAGGAACAAGGTTAGGGGCCTGTTGCACCCTCTCTTGATTCTGTTCCTGATTTCGCTCGTCTTCCATTGCTAAATTTCTGATACGATCTATGTTATCGTTCAAAGGTAGTAATTCTCCCTGTTGAGATCTTCTACCTTGCATCTGCTGTCAAAATCTGCAATGAGACAAACAAATCACTAGTAAACTCTGAAAAGAAAAAGAAAAAGAATGAATAAAAAGAAAAATCTAAAAAGCTAAAAATTAATGACTCGACTACCTGAACAAATAAATCTATTAACTAAAACTAAAACTAGAAATAACCAATAAATTCACTATTCCCCGGCAGCGGCGCCATAAACTTGATGTGTAAAATCGTGTTATAAAAACCTAACTCGCAAGTGCACGAATCGTGAGATAAGTACAGCGACAAGTAGAGATCGTTCCCACGAGGAAAAGTGATCTATCGACTAAAACTAATTCTAATTAAAGCTAAGCAAGTAATAGTAACCAAGAGATTTCAGATTGATTTGATTGATTTGAGATTAAAACTAAATTAAACTAAGAAAACAATTAACAAGAATATGAGAATGAGATCAAGAGGTGAGAAGACTAGGTCATCAATGATCCCCAACTACGTTTACTCAATGCTTCGAATTGACTTTCACAAAGAATGTTAATCAAGTTAAGGGTTCGTTCTTAAATTATATATAATTAGTGCTATGTGGTCCTGGAATAAATCAAGTACTCTCTACTGCAGTCATTAGCAAAACCTGCGTGTAAACTATAGTATAAAATACATCAACCATACACCAAGCATTCTCAGTTAAGTCATTAGCAAACCCTGCGTGTAAACTATAACCTAAAACCCACAAAACACACAATCAAGTATTCTCAATCACAGTCATTAGCAAACCCTGCGTGTAGACTATAATTGAGAATCCATTAAGCACAAGAACAAGAGAACCAAAGATAACGTGCAATAACCTGCTACGATAAATTCATTCATTCAATTGATTATTGGTTAAGACTGGTGAAACCCACACATCTCTCAACCTTAACATATAAACCCTAGATTCAAGACTAGCACAAACCATGCATAGACAAGAAGAAATCCCAAATTGAATGAAACAAAACTTGAATTACTAAAACATAATCAATTCTAACAAAGAGTATTCATAGAGGTTCACATTGAATCCCTAGTAAGGATTTAGTTACACATCAATGGAGGAAACAAAAATATAGAAGAGGAGAAGATAGAACCCATTGTTGTCTTCTAATCTTGCTTCGAATCCTTCGTCTTCTTCTTGCTTTTCGGTCTCTTCCAAGGATGGATGGTAGAATAGCTCTCAATCTCGCAGTCTCTCCCTCTTTTCTGAAAACCCTCTGATGTTATATTTATAGTGGCTCGCAACCTCCTCTTTCGCTGACCTAAACGAAACAGATTACTTAAACACTCACTGCACGTGCCGCTAGGTAGGCAACTTGCCTACCCCGCGGTCATCTTTTTGCAACACCACTGGAGACCACCGCTAGGTAGGACCGCTATGTAGGACAGTGCCTGGGGGGCGGTCACATGAATGACACACGGCTGGAGTTTAGTGCAAGCTAGGACCGTTATGTAGGACATGCCTAGGCCGCGGTTCTTCATGAACAACATCTCTGGAGTTTGGTGCTAGGTAGGACCGCTAGGTAGGCACTACCTAGGGGGCGGTCCTTCACAATTTCACTTGGAGGCTTCAACATGCACTGACCGCCACATAGGACCGCTAGTTAAGCACTACCTAGGGGGCGGTCAACTGCAGAAAATTAACTTCTGATAAGCTTTGACATCTTTTCTCCCATACTTGAATATTTGCACCACTTCTGATAACGAGACCTGCACAGCTCAACAAACACATCAAACAACCTAAAAATACTCGAGAACAAAGCACAAAGACTAGGAAATAGGGGTCTAAAACATATATAGAAATAGACCGATCATTTACTCAATGCTTCGAATTGACTTCACAAAGAATATTAATCAAGTTAAGGGTTCGTTCTTAAATTATGTATAATTAGTGCTATGTGGTCCTGGGATAAATTAAGTACTTCTACTACAATCAATAGAAAACCTTGCATACAAACTATAACAGAAAATACATCAACCATACACCAAGCGTTCCTCAGTTGACTAAATAGCAAACCTTGCATATAAACTATAACCTAAAACCCACAAAACACACAATCAAGTATTCTCAATCACAGTCAATAGCAAACCTTGCATACAAACCATGATTGAGAACCCATTAAGCTCAAGAACAAGAGAACCAAAAATAACGTGCAACCTGCAACAGTAAATTCTTTCATTCAATTGAATATTGGCTAAGAATGGTGAACCTCACACATATCTCAACCTTAACATATAAACCCTAGATTCAAGACTAGCACAAACCATGCATAGACAAGAAGAAATCCCAAATTGAATGAAACAAAACTTGAATTACTAAAACATAGTCAATTCTAACAAAGAGTATTCATAGAGGTTCACATTGAATCCCTAGTAAAGATTTAGTTACACATCAATGGAGGAAACAAAAATATAGAAGAGGAGAAGATAGAACCCATTGTTGTCTTCTAATCTTGCTTCGAATCCTTCGTCTTCTTCTTGCTTTTCGGTCTCTTCCAAGGATGGATGGTGGAGTAGCTCTCAATTTCGCAGTCTCTAACTTCTTCAGAAAACCCTCTGATGTTATATTTATAGTGGCTCGCAACCTCGTCATTCACTGACCTAAACGAATCAGATTTTTTAAACACTCGCTGCACGGACCGCTAGGTAGGCAACTTGCCTACCCCGCGGTCATCTTTTTGCAACACCACTGGAGACCACCGCTATGTAGGACAGTGTCTGGGGGGCGGTCACATGAATGACACACGGCTGGAGTTTAGTGCAGGCTAGGACCGTTATGTAGGACATGCCTAGGCCGCGGTCATCTTTGATCAACTTCTCTGGAGTTTGGTGCTAGGTAGGACCGCTAGGTAGGCACTACCTAGGGGGCGGTCCTTTACAATTTTCTCTCGAGGCTTCAACTTGCACTGACCGCCACATAGGACCGCTAGGTAGGCACAACCTAGGGGGCGGTCAACGGCAGAAAATTAACTTCTGATCAGCTTTGACATCTTTTCTCCCATACTTGAATATTTGCACCACTTCTGAAAACGAGACCTGCACAGCTCAACAAACACATCAAACAACCTTAAATACTCAAGAACAAAGCACAAAGAATAGGAAATAAGGGTCTAAAACATATATAGAAATAGACCGATCAAATACCCCCAAACCTAACTTTTCCTAGCCCTCGAGCAAAACCAACTAAAAAGGAAAACTAAATCCTAGCTAAACCACTTTCGCAGGGAGCGCGATAGCATTGAGCATATGCTACAAGCCTTTAAACCTCTAGGTGTCCCTAGAGGAGGAGTTTTGTCTCCTGAGGGTTTACAGCTATGACACCCACAAACATATCCAACAAAATCCCATCATTCGAGATGCAATCGAATAGCGCCCATAACGAAACAATGCATGCTAAAGCCAATATGTAAAGACTAAAATTAAGCCACAAAACTGAAAACATTGTATGTTTTAAATGAAAAGCCCATGCTCAAGACAATCTAGCATCAAAAACACCTTTGCCAGACGCCATAGATATAATTCGCCTCAACTCTACTTCTCACGAGATATCGCTCATATTTCACACAGAACCTAGGCAATTTCACTCATCAAGCATATGCGAATGGAATTTATGCACAAGAAATTTCAAGTTATTATCGCATATGAATATATCATTGAAAGAACGCTTGATTTGTAAGCAAGAGATCTCATGAAAAGAATCAGGCATTATGAACAAGATTAAGCACACTCTTACCTTCTACTTTCATTGCAAGGATAACCAGCAGATCAATCAGACTTTCATTATGGTTGTAATGGGGCTATTGGGTAGGGGCTAAGAAAGAACAGGAAAAAGGAATTCAAAAACCCTAGGATCATTCAATGAGAGTCTTCACTTCATCTTCAAGGCCTTGCTTTCTTTTAGACCTTCCTTTCTTCCTGTTTGCAAGTGGAATGACACCACTCACCATTAATTTCAAACCACCTCTTTCACCAAATTCTTGATAACTCCTTTAAGAGTAAATACAACACTACCAGTCATTTGACTGGTTGAATTCATTAAACCGTGCATATTTCTGTTGCACCATTTTTTTTTTTTTTTGAATACAAATACAGTTCCTCTCAGCTTTGGATTGAATGCAGCTCTTCTTCACTTGTTACTTATTACCTTCGCACATATTCCTGCGGCGAAATCTCAAGTCTTCTTCACAATCTCAATGTATGATCCCAAGTTAAAAAGGTAAGGCTATAATTCAGGCTTACATGGGTTAAAGTCAGTGTGGTGAAGTAAGAAAAAGGCTAATCAGTGTTTGGCTTCAAACAGGGCTATGGAGCACACACATAAGGTAGGAAATATTTAAGGCCTTTTAAGTAGATCAAGCACACATAGTCTGAAATCACTTCCATTGGTTCAACATACTCAAGATCAAAGATAGCATGTGAAATCTTTTATGATGAACGTTCTATAATGCTCAATGTTAAACCTATAGAGATCAAGTCTAGTGCTAAGAACCTATGTAGTGTTTAAAGAGTAGAAACAATTAATCACTCATATCATGTCGTTTATGTATGCTTTTTGGCTTAGTGAACTCACCAAGGTAGTCTCCACTATTAATCATGGCAATCCAACTAAGCATCCTATCCACTATCATATCAAGAGCATGTCATAATTTTTTTGAAAAATGCAACGCAATACTCTAAGTGGCTAGACTTTAGTTTAAACACATTGAATAAAGCATACTGGTTCTACAGCACACATCAAAGCATCTCATCAAAGATTCAGGAGGAACGACAGACTCAGAACGAAAATAAAACTAAAAACAAAACGACACTACATACCCCCAAACCTGAGCTTAACATTGTCCCCAATGTTGACAGTCAAGACAGTTATGGTAGGGACAGACATAAAGAAATAAACTACAATATTCAAAGAAAATAAAAGAAAAAAAAATAAAATAAAAGGTCAAAAGAAATCATATCCTGTCAATCTCCGCCATCCTCATCTGAAGGTAAGATCTCGGTGTGCTGATCGGAGTCTAACTGGTCATCCTGCGGCTCCTCATTATCAAACTGCATTATCGGTGTCCTCTGGTCATCAAACTGCTGCTCAAATCTCGATCCACTAGCTGTATAAGGATCCTGCTCGGGAAAAGGAGGCTGAGATGGAGCTCCACTCCCACTAGCCACAGAAAACCGACTAGTCATCATCGTGCGCAAATCATCTATGCTCGTTTCGACATCGTCAAAACGCTCCTCCATACGAACCTCCATCTGTCTGATGCGCAAATCCATGTGAGACTTCATAGCCTGCAAAAGAGTATGAAACTGATCACCTCCGGGCGGTGCTGCAGGTGCATCCTCCTCGGGCTGCTCCTGTGCCATCGCGGCAGCTGCTGCTGCGCGCTCCTCTCTGCGACGTCTGCATCGCGCATAATCTCCAACAGGAGGCAAACCCCAAAGAGCCAACTGCTGGTTCCATCTAGTCCTGGTGAGCATGGATGGGTCATTGTGCTCCAAACCTGCAGTCACATCAATTCCTGCCCGACTGCAGAAAGCCGTGATCAAACACGGAAATACCATGGATAAGTCATCAGTTCCACAGGCTTCACGAATAGCACCAAAAATCACCCTCCCAATGTTGATGGGGCCACCAGTCCTCAACCGGAGCAATATACGAGCCTGGTCATAGAAAATCTCGGTGCGGTGCTGAGAAGGTAACAGCGAACACGTCAGAAAAATGTTCCAAAAGGCGACGTCCACATGCGTGTCACGCTGGTATAACTTCCGCAATAGGTCCCACTGGTCAAGCCCATCCATCCTAAGGACTGCAGCCATTCGTCCTCGAAACGGGTCGAGAGTATCAATGTACTCCACCCCTCATCCGCCTCTAATGTCAATATCAGGAACCTCAAAGAACTGATTTATCACCTCGGGATTGATCAGGATCTCAACCCCCTGGACCACAACAACTCCCCCATCCTGGAGCCTCCCTGCCATAGCACTGACATAGAATTCGATCACGAGACTCCTATTAGGCCTAGTCGGCCTAGCAACGTTCCTCTCCCACTGGCGGGCAGCAACGGCGGCTGGAATTGGCGTCTGCGCCATACTTTCTAGATCAATGCCCCTCTCAATAATCCAGGGCCGTGCCTGGAACCTGTTCACCCTATCTCGGAATTCTTTGTGTTGCGCCAGTCTTGGAGTGGCAGGACGCTTTCCTTTATCTGCTGCACTAATCCGAGAGCGCTTGCCTATATGAGTTTTTACCATCTGTCACAATAAATAATCAAAATAAATCCACAGATATTCTGAACAGAAATTGGCAGCACTTCGTTTCAAATTAAGTGTCCAAATACACATATTACCAATAAAAACTCATCATTATAACGGTATCAAACTCATTATAATCCACATTGGGCATTCTAACAATAACATCATAATTCTAATAATATCAATGTCAAAAACATTATATCAAAGAATACAATAATCACCCATGCCAATAATTTCAAATCCCATTTAAAAAAAAAATGAAAAACCTACCATGCATGTTTCAAATCTAGCAAGATAATCGATTTTTACAAGAAACATAATGATTCTAATTAAGGGAATTAGAAATTTTCACACAAAATAATCCCAAAATCCATCAAAAATTACATAAATAAAGATATCTCAAGTCAAATACAATGGAATCATGAAGAAAATTGAGAGGAGAGAGGTAGAAATCATACATTGTGACTTGTTGGAGAGAGAGAGTAACAATGGAGGAATGAGAGAAAATTAGAGAGAGAAAGAGAGGAGAGAGGACGTGCACAGCCAAGGGAAGGAGAAGGGCTGCGCACGGTCCATTTAAATGAGAAATAGGGTTTTTTTTTTTTGATTAACCACTGGGTAGGTACCTGCCTAGGGGGCGGTCCTACCTAGCGGTCCAAACAATTGCATGTGACCCAAGGTGCAACGCACCGTTTTACATACGTGTGGACCGCTGCCCAGGCATGTGCCTAGGGGGCGGTCCCACCTTGCACTGAAGTCCAGAGGTATGTTTTAAAAGTGACCGCTTCCCAGGCATGTGCCTAGGGGGCGGTCCTACCTTGCACTGATTTCCAGAGACGCTCTTTAGGAATTTCAGCTGGCCAGGAACGTGCACATCCAGCGGGACTAAGTGGCGGTCAACACCAGAGAGACCCATTTAGAGATACCGCTGCCCAGGCAGGTGCCTAAGGGGCGGTCCTATCCCGCGAAAAATATTTTCTTCATACCTATACCTGGCCAAAAGTAAAACACGCATAAAACATACCAGCTCTCTCCTAAAACAGAAAAATTAATTGATCGAACACCCCCAAACCTGAATTGAATAATATCTCCTGTAAAACTCTTTATCCAATAACCATATTCATCAGGTTTAAGAACGTTCGAGACTCCTAAAAAAAAACTGACTCAAAAATAGACAAAAATATAAAATAAGAAAATATTACCTAGGTGGGTTGCCTCCCACTGAGCGCTTTATTTAACGTCTGGGTAAGACGCAAAAGAGCCTTACGGCTCTGATAGCACAATGACTTCCAACTGAGCAACCCCTTCGCTCTTACTACCACCATTTGTGTCGAAGAGTTCAGAACACTTTTTTATGTCAAGGACTTTCCTTCCATCAATGCTGGTTTCTCTCCCTGGGTCCAATCTGTCCTTGCGGACCCAAACTTGTCGAATTCTCCTTGGCTATCCTCTAGGTTTCCTTTGCTTCTTTTTGCAACTTTTAATAAACTCCACACATTGGGCCTTTTTATGACCCCTAGTATGGCAAAAATAACACTTGTAAGGAAAAAACGAATGACCACATGTGATTTTACTAACCTTTGCTTTGGAATAGCTTGAAACTCCATTGGCGAGGTCAAGCTCTAAGGACTTTCTTTTAACGCCTTGCTCCTCGGTCAGGAACTTAATAGTGTTTTCTGCCTTTTCAAGTTCCACTAAGTAATCACGTTCCTTCACCCTTGCAATTTTCAATGCATTCTCATTTTTGCATGATTCCTCCTTCATGGCATCTATTGCCTGGTCTTTCAACTCTGCTTGCCTTTGGGTTTTCCTTGTCTTATGGGCAAAATCTTCCTCCTGTTCTTCTACCAACCTTGCAAGCTCTTCTGCCTTCTTGATTGCCTCATCCCTTTCTTTCCTAAGGACCTCCACTTCTATCATCAAGTTGGCTTTGTCACTCTTCAGTTTACTGATTTCTGATGATGATTGTGCTTCACAAGTCTCCCCTTTAAGAACACCATTTTCTTCCCTGTCCTAAAGTAGTGATAGAAAAAACTCACTTACATCCTTTCGTCGGTCTTTTAACTGTAGTGTATCAACGGAAAAAACAATCGATTGAGCTGGTGTCCTGCAAGTCTGACTTAAAGACCTTGAATTCTACCTTTTCATCCAAGACAGTCATAGAAAGTTTTCCCTCATGTACATCAATGATTGTTCTTGCTGTCTTCATGAATGGTCTACCTAAAAGGATAGGTCTCATGTTTGTCTCCCTACTCACATCATCCATGTCAAGAACTACGAAATCTGCTGGAATGACGAGCTTATCCATTTGTACTAACACATCTTCCACAATTCCTCTCGGATACCGAGCTGATCCATCTGCTAACAAAAGTGACATTGTTGTCGGTTTAAGCTCATTCAACCCAATTTGCTTGTAAACGGAGAAGGGCATCAGATTTATGCTAGCTCCCAAGTCTAACATCGCCTTCTCGAGCTTAGTACCCCCAATTGTGATGTTGATGCAGAAACTGCCCGGATCCTCAAGCTTTGGAGGAAGTTTCTTCTGTAGAACTGCACTCGCATTTCCTGTTATATATTCCTTATGGTTTGGTCCAAACTTCTGTCTGTTGGAATGAAGACTTTTGAAAAACTTAGCGTATGCAGGCATCTTCTGAATCATCTCCAACAAGGGCAAGTTGACATTGACCTTCGAAAGGATGTCATATATGTCTTTGTAAGACTTTTCCAACTTGCTCTTTTGCAGTCTCCCTGGGAATGGAATGGGTGGCACATAAGGATTTGCTGACCTGTATAGGAGTGGTGAATCCTTGGATTTTTCCACCACTAGCTCATCCTCCTGGTGCTTGAGCTTTTCTTTTGAAGACCCTGAAACAGTAATAGATTCATCAGAAAGTTCAGTAGGTTGATTATTAGGTAGCACCTTACCATTTCGGAGAATTGTTATCGCTTTAGCTTGCTCAGTGTAACTTGGAAATTTTCCTTGTTCCATTTTTTGTTGAGCCTCAGCTAGTTGCCCAACTTGAATCTCTGTCTTCTTTATTGAAGCATGAATATTCTGAAATTGTACGTCATACCTCTGGGTTAATTGCTGGATTTGCTGATGCGTATGCTGCTGCAATTGCTGTGATTGTTGCTGCATTTGCTACTGCATGTCTAGTGATTGCTGCTTGATTTGCTGCTGCAGTTGCTCCAGTAATTCTTCCATTGAAGGCTTCTTTGGTTGAGATTCGAAGTTTTGCTGAGCACCGGTGTTAATCTGCCTCTGATTGTTGTTGTTGTTACCCCATTGGTTACCGGTGTTCTGATTGTTCGACCATGAAAAATTAGGATGATTCCTCCGCCCGGGATTGTAGGTGTTGGAATATGGATCATTCCTAGGTCTGGGGTTGAAGTTGTTCATAGCATGAACTTCTTCTTCTGCAGGTCCAGGACCTGCTGCCTGGTGCTCTCCCATAAACACCTTTTGTTTCAGTTGACCAATTTCAGTAGCAAAAGAATCTATCTTCTTCATTATCTGTGTCATTTGAATGGAACTCTCTGTGCTAGAATCCACGGTGTAGATTCCCTTCTATCTTCTGGAGTTCTTATGACGAGAATTCTGGGCTAACTTCTCAAAGATCTCGTACACCTCATCAGGCTGCTTGTCATACATAGATCCACCACAGGCATTATTCACTAGAAGTCCTGAAACTTCAGTCAGACCATCATAAAACCATTGACACAACTGATTCGTCAGAAACCCATGCTGAGGACAGTCCCTGGTATATTTCTTGAAACGCTCTCATGCCTTATAAAAAGTCTCGTTGTCTTACTGAATGAAACTCGAAATTTTGGCTCGGATTTCACTGGTTTTCTGAGGTGCATAATATTGATCAGTCAGCTTTTCTCGCACTTCATCCCATGTTCTCAAAGATGCAGGAGGCAAAGTTAACAGCCAAGCCTTCGCCTCTCCTTTCAATGCATGTGGAATGCATCTCATACACAGCTGATTTTCAGTTATCCTGTAGTTAGGAAAGGACTGAATTGCTCCATAAAACTCTCTGAAGAACAAGAGTATATCTTCATCTGGTAATCCATGGAAACTGGGCAGCTGATTGTAATGGCTACTCTTCAGCTCATAATTCCTTGCTGCAGGTTCTAGTACAATGCACAAAGGGTCATTGCTCACAACTGGTCTACTGTAATCCTTCATAGTTCTGATCGGTTCTGGCTCATACACTGGATTAGGAACAAGGTTAGGGGCCTGTTGCACCCTCTCTTGATTCTGTTCCTGATTTCGCTCGTCTTCCATTGCTAAATTTCTGATACGATCTATGTTATCGTTCAAAGGTAGTAATTCTCCCTGTTGAGATCTTCTACCTTGCATCTGCTGTCAAAATCTGCAATGAGACAAACAAATCACTAGTAAACTCTGAAAAGAAAAAGAAAAAGAATGAATAAAAAGAAAAAATCTAAAAAGCTAAAAATTAATGACTCGACTACCTGAACTAATAAATCAATTAACTAAAACTAAAACTAGAAATAACCAATAAATTCACTAATCCCCGGCAACGGCGCCAAAAACTTGATGTGTAAAATTGTGTTATAAAAACCTAACTCGCAAGTGCACGAATCGTGAGATAAGTACAGCGACAAGTAGGGATCATTCCCACGAGGAAAAGAGTTTTATCGACTAAAACTAATTCTAATTAAAGCTAAGCAATTAACAGTAACCTAGAGATTTCAGATTGATTTGATTGATTTGAGATTAAAACTAAATTAAACTAAGAAAACAATTAACAAGAATATGAGAATGAGATCAAGAGGTGAGAAGACTAGGTCATCAATGATCCCCAACTACGTTTACTCAATGCTTCGAATTGACTTTCACAAAGAATATTAATCAAGTTAAGGGTTCGTTCTTAAATTATGTATAATTAGTGCTATGTGGTCTTGGGATAAATTAAGTACTTCTACTACAATCAATAGCAAACCTTGCATACAAACTATAACAGAAAATACATCAACCATACACCAAGCGTTCCTCAGTTGAGTAAATAGCAAACCTTGCATATAAACTATAACCTAAAACCCACAAAACACACAATCAAGTATTCTCAATCACAGTCAATAGCAAACCTTGCATACAAACCATGATTGAGAACCCATTAAGCTCAAGAACAAGAGAACCAAAAATAACGTGCAACCTGCAACAGTAAATTCATTCATTCAATTGAATATTGGCTAAGAATGGTGAACCTCACACATATCTCAACCTTAACATATAAACCCTAGATTCAAGACTAGCACAAACCATGCATAGACAAGAAGAAATCCCAAATTGAATGAAACAAAACTTGAATTACTAAAACATAGTCAATTCTAACAAAGAGTATTCATAGAGGTTCACATTGAATCCCTAGTAAAGATTTAGTTACACATCAATGGAGGAAACAAAAATATAGAAGAGGAGAAGATAGAACCCATTGTTGTCTTCTAATCTTGCTTCGAATCCTTCGTTTTCTTCTTGCTTTTCGGTCTCTTCCAAGGATGGATGGTGGAGTAGCTCTCAATTTCGCAGTCTCTAACTTCTTCAAAAAACCCTCTGATGTTATATTTATAGTGGCTCGCAACCTCGTCATTCGCTGACCTAAACGAATCAGATTTTTTAAACACTTGCTGCACGGACCGCTAGGTAGGCAACTTGCCTACCCCGCGGTCATCTTTTTGCAACACCACTGGAGACAACCGCTAGGTAGGACCGCTATGTAGGACAGTGTCTGGGGGGCGGTCACATGAATGACACACAGCTGGAGTTTAGTGCAGGCTAGGACCGTTATGTAGGACATGCCTAGGCCGCGGTCATCTTTGATCAACTTCTCTGGAGTTTGGTGCTAGGTAGGACCGCTAGGTAGGCACTACCTAGGGGGCGGTCCTTTACAATTTTCTCTCGAGGCTTCAACTTGCACTGACCGCCACATAGGACCGCTAGGTAGGCACAACCTAGGGGGCGGTCAACTGCAGAAAATTAACTTCTGATCAGCTTTGACATCTTTTCTCCCATACTTGAATATTTGCACCACTTCTGATAACGAGACCTGCACAGCTCAACAAACACATCAAACAACCTAAAATACTCGAGAACAAAGCACAAAGACTAGGAAATAGGGGTCTAAAACATATATAGAAATAGACCGATCAATACTACTCTGAAATTCAGTAGCACTGCACATCCACAGACCGATGGACAGACGGAGAACCTAAACCAAACACTGGGCAATTTCATTCAAAGCATCTATGGAGACAAACCAAAACAGTGGGACGTGGCGCTGGCACAAGCTGAGTTTGCATACAACAATGTTGTTCATACTGCTACAGTTAAGTCTTCCTTCGCTTTAGTGTATCGGCAACCTCCTGAGCATGCATTGGACTTGGCAAGGCTTCCCAAGGTCACTGGTATGAGTGTTGCTGCTGAGACTATGGCAGAGCAGGTTCGTGATGTTCAGGCTGAAGTGAAGGCGCTGTTAGAGGAGAAGAATGCAAAGTATAAGGCTGCAGCAGATATTAAAAGGCGTAAGAAATTGTTTGCAGAGGGAGAACAGATTATGGTGTTCTTGTGTAAAGAGAGGTTTCCAGTTGGTACCTATAACAAGTTGAAACCAAGGAAGTATGGGCTGTACAAAGTGATCAAGAAGATCAACAATAATGCCTATGTGATCGACTTGCCTGCTGATATGAACATATCCCGAACTTTCAATGTAGCTGACCTGTATGAGTTTCGTGAGGATGTTCCGCTTTATCCAGATTATAACTTGTAAGGATTCTCATTATTGATTGGCTTATTTCATGGACAAACCACATATTTGGGTTTGAATTGTAAGGGTAGATTAGGTGTTTGAAGATCAAACTCAAAGGCCCTTTTCAAGACCTCAAGGTGACAAGCACTTCAAAGGTATATTATCTAGTACTTAGTTTTCTTTGAAGAGATTTAGAAGCACACACACACTTAGCATACTTGAATATATGTGCATTCTCTTCACATGTCACATTTCACACTAGCACTTTGATTGTATATCTTGTTGTGTGTTTATGTGTCTTACAATTCGTTTCCTGAATGTGTTCGGAAACGTCCGCACGTGCACGATAATGTGCTTAGTTTTACGCGAAGACCGCTCACGGAGAATGCCCTTGGCCTCTCCTTGGTTTCACCTCTTTTGGTGAATCGACGGTTACTATCAGCGGTCTGGCCGCCGAATCGAAACCGTCGATCAGACCTGATGCATTTAATATCTCGAGTCTGATTCTACGGTTAGATTGGTGGTTACGAAACCACTGAATGAAACCGCTATTTTTCCCCTGTTTCTCTCGGGATCAATTCTGCGGTCATAATTAGTGGCCTGGCCGCCGAATGAAACCGCCGATCGTGCGTTTTCAAGGGCAAATTTGTCTTTTCACATGCCCTATTCTTAATGCCTATAAATATACAACTTTCTCATTCTCTAAATAGAAGTTCTCTGACTCTAAGAACCCTAAGCTTCAAAGAGAGATACTTGAGAGAAAATCAATCAAGAACTCATTTTTATACACTCAAAACCACATACATGTGCATCAAAGATCATCTAAGCATTTTCTAGCATAGTGAGTTTGCTTATTTGAATGGGTCTTGGTCATCACACTTCCCTTGGTTTGTTCTTCACTTTTATCATTGATATTTAGTGTTTTATTTATCAAGGCATCTCTTATATTATTTGTATGCTTTTAGAATATATTCTAGATACAAAATAGAGATTGTTGTATTGACATGATTGAGTGTTGTATTTTGATAGCAACATCTAGGTTATTTAATCTATGATTTGTTAAGCTTTATGACATGTCATTTAGCTATTGATATCTAGGATTGCATTTATTGCCATCTAATCATCCTACATAAGCATATAGAGTTTCCTAGCTCTCATTGCATTTGTTGAGTATTATATATATTCACATAGGTTGTAATCTCTTCATTGAGAAGTAAGTCTTGCGTGTAGCTTTCGGGATTAGGTTGCTTAGATCGCAAGCAATTGAAGTCTTGTGTGATAGACAGGGATTAGGTCGGACACCAAGATTAGGTGGTCACACAAGCAATTGAACTAGGTTCACTTATACCGGGACTAGGTAGATGTGTGATTATATACCGGGAGTAGGTTGTAATCGTTTAACACATTTAGTGGATTCGAGGTTCGAGTGTGGCGCACTTACCAGCCCGTGGTTTTTCCCATGAGTGTTTCCACGTAAATATCAAGTGTCATTTATAATTCCGCACCATATTACACTTGTCATTATTATTGACTAGATTGGAGTATTTTCGTAATATTGACTAAACGCGAAAATTGGGTAAATTTGTTAAAATCTATTCACCCCCCCCCCCCCCCCCCTTCTAGATTAATATATTAGAACGCACCTTAATCTGTTTCATAACTCGAGGTTGGGTTCTTCACAGGTGGGAGGGACTGATGTAGGACAATTGGCGTTGGATTTTGAAGAAGAGATGGACAGAAAACTGTCCAAAAGGGGTGCTCCAAAGAAACGGGCATAACTTTTAGCTCGGTTGTCAGATTTCCTATTATAATATGTTTTCGGAAAGGGTTTTCAGAGCTCTATAGCATGGCAACCTAGGTTCCCCGGTTGACGTCATTTGAGACCTCAACGAAGCTATTTAAATTAGGTTATCAAGCAGCCGAAGTTTTTAGTGTTTTTATTTGTTTTCCGTTTTGGCTTAGTTTGAGGATATTTTAGTGTTTTTGCTTATTTTATGGTTTCCCGAGTCTATTTAAGGCTTTTTGTTATCAGTTTCATAGTATTGAATAATATTATTATTTTGGTTTCAATTGAAATTACTGGTGGATTCCAGATTGTGAGATCTTAAGGTTTACGCTGGTAAATCCTTTACTTCCATTCTGTGTCAGAATCCGATCCTTCGTTATTCTTTGATGAGACATGTCTATCAGAGGAAGCTTTTACTAATCTTGATCAACCACCAGTCTTTGATGAAGAGATATTTGAAAAGGAGTCCATGATTGCTGATCTTGATCTACCACCAGTCTTTTTTGAAGAGGTTCAATTGTCGTATAGGTTGGTGTGTTCAGTTTACCTTTTCAAAATTCGAGGACGAATTTTCTCCAACCTGGAGAGGATGATGCAGTAAGCAAAGATGATACGGCAAACAAAGGTTTGGATTTCATGGAACAGAGGAATCGACTCAAAGACGAAGTGTGCAGAAAAAAGGAAGCAAATACTCAGAAGGGTCGAAACTGTCAGAATGGGAAAATTTCGGGGGCCTTATCAGAGGGCAAACGAACTCAAAATTTTCGGAAAGCCCAAGATGAGCCCTACAAATGTTATGAAGACTCTATCTTCTATAACGGGCTACAACATATCCGAATTTGGCCATTAAGTTTCAGTTGCACCAAGACAGCTTTTTCGAGTTTTATGGTCTTTAATTGTTGTTATGATTCTGTACTTTTATTTTTATTTCCTTTTAATTTATACGTAATTAGGTTATTAATTATTTTATGATTTGATTTTATTAAATCAAATCTAATTTCCTTTTTAGATAGGTTTTTAATGTTTTGGGATTCTTTTGATTTTTAGGAGATTTGATATCTTTTTCATTTAAGACTCTTTCCTGATTGTTTAGGATTTTCTTGTTAGTCAAATTTTGCAATTCTATTTAAGTAGATTTGTATTAGGGTTTGAAAGGGAGCTTTTGATTAATAAAAAATACTAAGATTGTTTCTCAATATCCATGTACAACATTCTTTACGAAGATTGTAGTATTTGAAGCCTATTAACAATCCTTCGTGCACGAAGTTGAATGTTATCAGTAGCCTGATATCCTGGCATCCGTGCGCGGATCTAACAGAATATTGGTAGGTTGTTTTCTAATTGTTTCTTGTAGGTTTTTCTCGTATAGCTTGCGAAGATTGTAGTATTTAAAGCCTGTTAACAATCCTTCGTGCGCGAAGTTGAATGTTATCAGTAGCCTAATATCCTGGTATCCGTGCGCGGATCTAATAGAATATTGGTAGGTTGTTTTCTAATTGTTTCTTGTAGGTTTTTCTCATATAGCTTCCGCTACATCAAGAAGGGAATGGAAAACATAATTACTTGGACAAGGGTTATGGGTCATGGCTCAATACTCTACAATGTCCTTTCTAACATTTTATTTTTTTATAAATAAAATATAATATTTTTTAATGTTAAACAAAAAAAAAAAAAAAAAAAAACTGGTTCAGAACCGGCAATTCCGGTTCCACCCAAACCTAGAATCGGAATCGGAATCGGAACCGGAACCGAAACCGCACTAGGCCTACATTAGAACTCATAGACCAGCCTATTGTATCTGAGATTGACTCCCAGATTTTGATGCTATCTAAACAATTCACAAATGCCTCCCATTGCTCTAATTCCCAATTGAAACAAGACCTCTTTAAAGCAATATTCCACCTCCATCTACTGTCAATCCACTCTCCATAATCCTTTATACAGCAATTCTTATTTGAAGCTAGTATGAAAATCCTAGGAAAAGCCTTCTTCAACTTCATACCTTCAATCTTTACCGCTTCCCAAAGTCTAGCTCTATCACCCCTCCCCACAACAACCTGAAACCAATCCTCCAACACATTTGCTATCAGCAAACCCTGCTCCAATAGCCCCCTAACTTCCTTTACAAAAAAAAGAACTAGAAGACCTCCCATTCCAATCCCACCTTAGAGAAAATAGGGGAATTCTGTACTTCGCACAAATGACTCTTTTCCAAAGGGACGACACTTCCTTCCCAAATCTCCAAACTCATTTTGCCATTAGACCTTTATTTTTATCCAAAATGGAACCAATCCCGAGACCCCCATTGACCTTACTTTTACACAAAGTCTCCCACTTAATAGAGTGCAACTTCTACCTTTCATTACCATCACCCAAAAAAAAGTTCTATTACAACCTTTCAATCCTTTTAGCCACTCCTTTTAGCATCTTGAAGACTGACATAAAATAAATCGGAATGCTAGACATAACCGCTTTAATAAGCACCAGTCTTCCACTCTTGTTAAGAAACATTTTCTTCTAAGGGGCCAAACAGTTTTCTATACGATGGACCAAATTATTCCAGTACAACTTAGAAACAGGCCTTCCTTCAAATGGAAGCCCTAAATAAGAAATAGGGAGAGAACCCTTGGTACACTTAAAGTACTCCACCCAATTCACCTCTCTCTCACCACAATCTCCAACTTGAACCATGCAAGACTTGCTAGAGTTTATTCTCAAACCCGACGCTACCTCGAAGCATCTCATGATTATTTTGGCATTAACAAAATAATCCTCTCCTGGTTGAAGGAAGAGAATGGTATCATTGGCAAACTGTAAATGCGACAGTTGGGTATCCTCAGAACTAGGAAACCCCTTTCATTAAGTCCATGGCCTCCGCTTTCTTAAAAAAAGCGCTCAGCCCCTCTACTGCCACGTTAAATAAAAAAGGGGATAAGGAATCCCCCTGTCGAAGACCTCTTTCCATCCCAAATTATCTCGTAAGGCTCCCGTTAACCAACACTGAAAGCATAAGGGAAGAGATACAAAATCTTATCCACTACCTCCACTTCCAACCAAACTCTATATCACACATAATGTTATCCAAGAAGGAGTGGTCTAGGTTATCGTACACCTTTTCGAAATAAGCTTCACCAAAAGACCCCCTCTTTTACTTCTTTTCCAATGGTGGATAACATTCTCTACAATTATGAAACCATCCAAAATGTAACAATTCCTCAAAAAGGCTATTTGCATCTCCCCTACCATTGACTCCATAATCTTTCTCATCCTATTGGCTAAGACCTTAGCTAGAACTTTATAAAGAGAACCTACCAAACTTATAGGCCTAAAGTCTTTCATCGTCTTTGGTTTAACACATTTAGGAATGAGAGCTATAAAAGACCTATTAAGATCTTTGACAATTGAACCATTGCGATAGAACTCCTCCATGAAATTCATAAAATCACCATTGATAACCAACCAATTTTCTTCGATAAAGCTAAGAGTGAACCCATCCGGACCGGGAGCTTTTTTTCCATCACAACCATTGAGGGCTTCCAACACTTCCTCAACACTAAACTTTTCTTCCAAAGAATCACGATCCGCAAAGGAAAGTCTCTTTAAAGGGAGACCATTAACTCTAGGATGACACCACTGCACAGTTTTATACTGCCTCTCAAAAAAATCCCCTAACTTTAATCACCCCTTCAAAAGATATGTTTTCAACAATATTATTCCTACGGTGACCACTAGCCATTTAGTGAAAGAAACGGGTATTTCTGTCACCTTCTAGGAGCCATTTTACCCTCGAAGATTGTCTCCACTATTGTTCTTCACGCTTCAATCTATCCTGACAAAGTCTTCAAGTTCTTCTATAATTCTGACAAAGTCTCTAATCTATCCTTCCTCAAATTATCCGACCAACCATTGGTTGCTGCACTTTCATCAATTTTACCCAGCCTATCCTCTAACTCTTTAATGGTATCCTTGTCTTTAACTCTAGCTGTAGCCCAACTCTTAATTCTTCCCCTTGCTATTCTAGGCTTCAAATGTAACACCAAACTACTAGTTCCCTTTTTACACCTCTTAACCCAACCCATCTTTATCTCCCCCATAAGATCTTTATCCTTAAGCCAGGAGTCGTTGAATCTAAAAGGCCTAGGACCCCAGTTAAATTTCGACTCCACCAAGGATATTACATCATGGTCAGAAATTGACCTAGGATATTTGAATTGCTCCAAGTCTTTAAACCAAGACAAAATGATAAGGGACACCAAAAATCTATCCAACCTCGCTTACATGCCCCAAATTCTATTGTTCGACCATGTGAACGACCCCCTCCGCAAAAGAATATCCACAACCTTCACTTGAAGAATAAAGTTATTAAATGCCCTTGCTGACCACTTATTAAAGTCGTCCCCTTTTCTCTCCGAATCATTGATAACTGTGTTGAAATCCCCTGCCATACACCACGAAACAATTGCTGCACATTCAGAATATACCCCCACGACTCTTTTCTCTCCTTTTCTGAGTTCGGAGCATACACATTACACAACACCACGTCCTTATTTTACTTATTCAACACCCCCACCAAGATTATACACCACTTGCATGGAATATAGTCTTTTATAGTTACCAACTCCTCATTCCACAAAGTTAACAAACCACCTATTGAACCTTCAGCCTCTACACTGATACCTCTAGTAAGAACCACCCCTCTTAAACCTTTGATTATCCTACTATCTACTGACCCGAGTTTAGATTCTTGAATAAAAAAGACCGCCAGCTTTTGAGACAACACAACCTTTTTAACCCTATGTCTCTTCTCCAGCTTACCCAAACCTCTGACATTCCAAGAAAGGGCTAACATTGGAAAAAGAAACAATCCCAACCCTAACACATACCACTCAACTTACTATGCTACTCTATCCTCATCCTCCCTCTTTCTCAATGTCACGTACTCCACAATTTCTTCTTCTTGACCATTATAGTCAAACCCAAGTGCTGCCCCTGTTTCAATAACTTTAGCAACCTTTTCCTCTGTGTTCCATAATATCTTTCTAGATTCCTCTTCTTCACCACCGTTCATTACCCATCTACTATTACCATCCTCCATACCCCTCAATTTCAACTCCTTCTCAAGCCTCAATGCTACTCTTTTTTCTATTACTTTTGTAATTTCTTCTTCAATGTTACAGATGACTTTTTTAAACTTAAAATTAGAGATACAGCCCTAATCTAATTTGCGCCTCATACCTTTAGAATTCCTAGACTGAAATTTAAAGGAAGAGACTAAACACTTACCTCTTGACTTCTTCGGCATTCTCGTGTTACTACCATCACTGCCTCCTATATCTTCTTGGTTTAGCTTCACATTTAATTGCCTTTGGGACACCTCTTCTTTCTCTGAATTGGCTTTATGAGTCATAGCTTCATCCCTGACTTCGAGGTTCTCCATATCATTGCCACGGCTTCTCAAATCTACAACAATGGCAATGCCCTGTTTGTTAATCATCTGTGTTTCCGGAACCATCTAGATTGAGGATAGATTTCTACCATTAGAAAGAAAGCTTTAGACTGCTCCATTGCTTTGGTTCACTCCATGCTGCAGCCCACCTTTTATGTCACCTTGAAAACCTATACTAAAATGACCTGAATTGCTAACATCCCCACTAGAAAAATCTGAAGCTCTTGACACCCCACTGGGCCTCTTCTTCTCATTTTGGTTGGGTAAAACAATCCTATCTTGGACACCAGACCCAAGTCTCGGCCTGTTACCAAACTGTTTTTCAACAGGCCTTTTATTTGAACACTCACCCTAAATAAACTTCTTTTTTAACCAAGACCCAACTGTAAAGTTAGCTTCTAACTCAAAGGACTGCAAATCATTAAAAAATACTTTCTAAGGTAGAAATCCTCTTTTTATCAATCTTCAAGTCTCCATTTCGGGAATGGTGCCTATGTGTAGGCTTCAGACTATGAATCCACATTCCTTTCCCCTTGAATAAATCCACCCTATCCTCACCTACTTTCTTCCAGGCAAGTGAGGTACTTCTAGAACTCATCTCCCTAACAACCTTTCTACCCTCCATCGTACCTCTACTGTTACCTATAACTTTCTCTCTACCACCTACTCTACCCCTGACAAGATTTCCATCATCATCAGAAGACACCTTCTCTTCTAATTTCGGCGATACATTGTCAAAAACATCCCAACTTGGACATTGATTCAAATTTGAAACACAAGGCATCAATCCCAATACGTTGGTAACCCACATGTTTATTGTCGGAACAGAGTGTTCCACTAACTTCACCGGAAAGTGACGATTCCCTAATTTCACTGAAACTTCACACGAGAGATGAGCTTCTACTGGAGCAAGAACCAGTATGCGACCAAGGTCTAGTCTTTTCTTTATAGTTATCAATCTGGAGAACTTCTCCCACTTTACCTCCTGGCTTTTTAAAGAAGGCATTACACCAGCAACTTAAAGGAACACCATGAATTTCAACCTAGTTGATCTTGTTCAAGGACGGGATTATAGACTGCTCACTCCAGACTTCCATAGAGAAGAAGCAATCTCTCCAAAAGAAACTATTCAAAACAAAGTCGTCCCTATCACAGGTTGACTCAAAAGACCACACAATGTGTTTCCCACCCATAAACGTTGAAGAGAAACTAAAACCCCTGGCCTTCAATTTCTGATTCACCAATTCTAAGCTACCAAAGTGCTTTAGAATTCCCACCGCACTTTTGGACAACCAATCCTTCACCTCGTTTGATCCTGCCCAGGACATGGCTAAACCTTTTATTGCCTCTTCCTTGAGTGGTTTAGCCACCTTTACTGCTTTCGCATAGGATCTCCCTGCTTGGGCATAACCTGCCTTCAAAGTCGCTATCTTTGAACTTTCCAAAACCCCTGTTTTGGCCATAACGATGGAGATCGATACCGTCTTGATGTCTAGGCATGATCCTACGCCTAAACCAGTTATAAGATGCTACTTTTGCCACTATCAGCCATTCGTACATGTGCATCCCGTTTACCTTCTAAGCTACCTTCCTTGCCTTTTCCAGAATTTCGAAACGAATGAACGTGAAACGACTTCTGTTTGGATCCTTCTTAGTAGAGAGAAATACGTCCCTTACCTTCCCAAAGACCTTAAAAATACCCCAAAGCCCCATTGAATCAACAATGGGATTGAGGTTACCTATGAATACAGAAACCAGCCTCCCTCTAAAATCCTTCCCTCCTTCAGATTTGTTGACTTCTGGGAATCTATCTCTTCCTTTTGCCACGAAATGGGATTTTCTCTCTCTAAGATTCTCTCTCTTCATTCTTCCGATACAAGGAGGCCTTGTTGTTAGATATATATATATATAGATATATAAATTTTTATAAGAAAGTTTTAATGTTTTTTTTAAGGGGAGGGCATTAATTTAAGCAAATGATCTATTCATGATACTTAGAGCATCTCCAATATTAAAATGAAATTTGTGCTTATTTATGAAGAAGAAAAAAAAAAGAAAATAATTGTCATTAACAAGTTGTGTTTTAAATAAAAGCAGTGGATGCCAATTTTTTATTTGGTTGTCTATGAAGTATACTCTTATACGTACCCTTTAAAAAGCAAGTCTCTCAATATTATTGACATGTTAATAATTATTAAAATCCAAGCAACTTTTGCATTGGAGATGTTCATAGCCTATATACAATCCAACTCTACCAACTTCATATAATGTATTAATGTAAGAAGAATATATCACCCTTTTTTTGTTCATGTTTTAGTAATATAAAAAAATAAGTAAAAAAAAAAGAATTCAAAGGTATTTTTAACACATTTTTATCCATTTGGAAAAAATTGCTAATAAGTCTCTGCTAAATTTCTATACTTGTGTTTTTATATATATAGTAACCTTTTAATGACTTTCTAATGTGGAATTCAACATGAATTTTTCATGTACGATCACAGATTATTAGATATATAAAGTAGTTATCACGTCAAGTATCCCTGAAATTAAAAATATTCCAGAGATACGATATATACATACTCTTCTCAATGTTTATTCAAGTTTTACTCTTAAGGTTCGTCGGTGGTCAACGTAGAGATTAAAAGAAAAAGTGAAAAACAAAAGAAACTAATCTAAGGTATGAAGCTGATGTGGCCCTAAAATGAGGGGTATTTTTGTCTCAATCCAATTTTAGATGTTAGTTATACATGAGTTATTAATGTGGTGCCAAGCTCACAAAACATTCTCCAAAAGATGCCATTTAATTTTTGAACTCATATATAATATGTACAAAACCAAAAATCAAAAATAAAAATTACCAACAATTGACCACTAATAATAAAGAATATTACAACAAAGTAACGCAGCTTGAATCGTGATTATATACATATATATAGGGGTGAATTCATAATGAGCCAAAAAATTTATGGGTTTATTGTTTTTAGCCATGAATTTATATTTTATTGTTTTTGTCACTTTTGACAACTTTTGGACAACAATACCCCTAAATTTGAAATTAAAAAAAAAAGTCAATGGTGGTAAAAATGAGGAGAGAAGAAAGAGAAAAGGAGTTAGGGTTTTTTGTTAGAAGGAAAAAACGATCAGAAAGGAAGAGAGAAGGAAAAAAAATGATCATAAGTAAAAATACAAGAAAGAGAAGAGAGAGAAAGGAAGAGAAAAGATCGTCGTCGCCTCGCACATCTGTCGCCGTGGCTGCCGCTCACTGTCAGCTCGCCACCCCTCTCCCCATCGCTACCGCTATCTCCGAATCCACCCATCTATTCCTCAGGTTTGCTTCTTATCTCTCCCCCTAGATGTGTTGAAAATGTTGAATATTTTTTGTGATTTTTTGTTTTGTTTTTTAAGTTTATGGGAAATTTGATTGCTTTTTTAGGTTTGTGAGGGGTGGATCGTAAAGGTGGCATATTTGTGAGATTGGGATTGAAGAAAATTTTATTCCTTTTAATCACATTTCAGTTCAATTTTTGAATTTGTGCTATCATGCATATTAGTTTTTTGTTTGATTTTCTTTGTTCTTATCAGGATTTAGCGCTGCTTCTCTCTTCTCTTGTTTTTGTTTACTGTTCACTTTAATTGATATTTCCATTTTGGTTATGAGTTAATAAATTTCTTCTTGATGGAATTGGTAGTACAGAGCACTACAATCTCATTTTTGACATTCGTGATTGGCTTAGTTTTCTAGGAAACACCTCTGTGATCTTCAATCCCAGGTCTTCTAACTCTGCAGCTGATGCCTTAGCAAGACAAGGATCTAGTGTGGCTGATAACTGTGTGATATGGAATTTTACTTAGCTCTATTTTTCTGTCTTGTTTCGGCCCTGTGTGGCCGCGCTTCCTTTGTTGCTTCTCATTTTGTTGTTGGTCTGTCAACTTTTGGTTTTGCTGTGTGTTTGTGTTCGTTGCCAGCTCTTTTGCTTGGCTTTTTTGCCTTTTGGCTCAATAAATTGATTGTTCAAAAAATAAAAATAAATTTCTTCTTGCTTTGCTGTGAAAGTGGGTTCTGAGTTAATAAATTTCCATCTTATTTTACTATATTTCCATCTTTGAGAGAACTGTATCTTAATAATTATTCCTCCATTCATTTCTCTTTCTTGTAATTTATCTATTGAATCTCTTTCTTAATTTCTTTTCCTTTATTTGATATTTGTTTTTAATTAATTTCAAATACAATTGGCATGTAACTTCAAATACAACTGTCAACTGTTATATAACTTGGATCACGAAGGACATGTAACTTGAAACGAACTTGACATGTAACTTGGAATACAGCTGACATGTAACTTAGAACACAACAAGCTTGTAACTTGAAAGGCATGTAACTCCAAATAGTTGGTACTCAACACACATGTAACTTGAAATTAAATTAGCATTTAACTTGAAAATCAGCTGGCATGTGATTTGAAAATCAACTGGCATGTAACTTAAAAATCATTTGACATGCATCTTTAAAATGAACTAATATGTAACTTGAAATTCAAATGGCAAGTAACTTCAAAATTAATTTGCATGTAACTTGAATTGCAACTGACATGTAATTTGAAACAAACTAATATATAACTTGAATACGACTTACATGTAACTTGAAAATCAATTAAGTTTCAAATTACATATCATTGGCTCATTGCTTATAGGATTGCTTCTAATAATGTATACACATATTGTAGTATCTGATTATGTGAAGAAGAAAATTCTCATTGCTTATATCTTCTTCTCCCTTTGTGACTCATTAGTTCAATGTAAAGTAATATGAAACAATTTTTTATTTTTTTTAATAATTCGGATTAAAGAAGTGATTTGATTTGGTGAAAGGTGATAAAACAACCAAAGCAAATTAGGACTTTTGTTTGCTCTGGAAAGCAATCTCACAAATTAAACTCAATACAAATGACATGTACCTTAGAAATCAATTGGCATGTAAATTACAATGCAACTAACATTTAACTTTCAATTGGCATGTAATTTGGACTTCACTTGACATGTAACTTGGAAATCTATTGGATGTAACTTGGAATCCAACAAGCATGTAAATTTCAATACAAATGACATGTAACTTGGAAATGCACTGGCACGTAACTTGAAATTGACCTGGTATGTATATTTCAATACAACTAACATGTAATTTGGAATTCAACTAACATTTATAATTTGAACGTAATTAATCTCGAAATACAAGAAACAAAATAACAAAACATAACAGCATCTATACGTATTGAAACATCATCATAGCTAACTTGCTTCCTAACTTCCATTGCCGATATACATCTTACTGCGTTGTGGCTTTCTTCTCCATATTCGTTGTTGATGTATATTTCTTCTCCAAACATCATCATAGCAACCCTAGAACAAAGAAAAAAAAAAAACTGATTTTACTTTCTCAACATCAAACACATCAAAGACCATAACCACAAAATTCTAAGCAAAATGAGGCTAAAGAACACAATATAAAGCATCAAACAAAAATCATGCATAGATATTCACTAAATTTACTGGAGAGCTGAAGCCGAAAACCAACAAAACCCCAAAAAGAAACAGCCTTCAACTACTGCAAACCAGAAAACTAGCTACCCCAAAACATCAACAAAACAAACCCAAAGGAACGAAACCTTAGACACAAAACACAAAACCCAGCTAACAAAAAGGACACATAACGAAGTCATAAATCTAGAAAACCTATTTTTTTCTTAATGATAATAGTGATTAATTGTTGTATTTTGTAAAAAAATCACCTGAAAATCGAAAACCTATAGCGGTGTTGCTGTTTGAACACATAATTGGTCGCAGCGTTGATGGGCTTGAATAGTCACTCCAAGCAGCGTCGTCGATGAGAGAAAAACAGCCAAGCAAAGGCGCGGCATTAATGAGCTCGAGAGGACGATCGCTACAGTTTTTTTTTTTTTTTTGAACGGCATATATATAACAGGCTGGAAAACCAGCAAAAACATAACAGCAAGCCAAAGCAGGGGAGCCAAAAGAAAAGCAAACCAACGCCAGGCAAAAGAAAAGCAACAGGAACCCGAAAACAAGACACAAAGGAACAGCCCAGCAGCAAAAATAGAACAAAACAGAGACCAAGCCAAAACACAACCTCCCGCAAAAAGGAAAAAACTAGAAACAGCAGAAGGGAAAACAACAGCAGGGGATTAAGATATATCCCAATTCAGAAAATCACCCGACCTGCTAGAGACTAACTTCGCAAGACTATCGGCATATGAGTTCGCCACGGTCGCTACAGTTGGCGGTGTCCTATTATTGTACTTATTTTGAACTGCATAAGTTTCATTAAAAAAAACAGGGGGGAAACAAAGGCCAAAAAGCACAGCTCAAAAAATGAGTGCAACTACAATTAAATCGTTTTGGGTGCTTTAAGGATGATTTCATTTCATAACTCAAATGCAATCAAATCAAGAAAACATAAGAAAAAAAGATTTTGATTTCATTTTTGTGTACAAAATAGAGTTTTGAATCCATACAAGTAGACATCTTGAATGACCATTGTGAAACAACCTAATGTATATGCAAACAAATCTAATCTAACACCACCTCATCACCTATCATCTATGTAGAATCCCCTAGAAAGAGATTTAAAATGACAAAAAAGACATCAATTTACCTTAAATTAATTTTCTTCACATTCAATCCTCATGAAGCTTCATCAATTTGACCAATCTGCAAGAACATAATTAAATTGTAATATAGAATAAGTGACTATTAGCCAAAATCAATGCAACAAGTTGATAATAACAAAAGATTTGTTTAATTCAACAAGAAAATCAAAATTTCAACAAAAACCCAAGAAGAGGGCAACAAACACAAGTTAGAACAGTAGGGGCAAGAGACCACCAACACACCAGCCCAAAGAAAACCAGAACAAGAAAGAAAAAAAGCCAGCAAAATTTGCCCAAACACAGAACAACAGCAAAATAGAAAGCTGCAAAAACGGAAGCAAGAATCTGAAGACAGTGTTGATGACCTAGAGTGACGGCGCTGATAGTGAGAGGGGCGGCGGATTCGGCGAGACCAGCAACGAAAATCTCTCTCTTTTTCTCTTCATTTCTCTCTTTTTCTCTGTTTGTTGCTCTTCAGAATTCAGTTGAACCCTAACAAAACAAAATGAAGAAAAGACGAAGAAAATAAATGTTGGATTTTTATCTGGGTTGAAGAGAGAGAGAAGATCAACAGCAAGAGTGGAGTCCTCAGAGACGAATTCTAGAAGGTTCTGGAAGCGAGAGGAAAGATTGGATATTGAAGAATAAGTGGAAATGGAAGAGGAAGGTTGTTGGGTTGCCGATCTACTCAAATGTTAGGAGGGAGACGTAATCAATTTCTTGCTTGAACTTCAAGAGAGAGAGAATTTGATTTTGAAATGTTAGCAAGACAAAATGGAGAGAGAGAGTGAAAGAGAATATCTTATTGAAATAAAATGTTATCAGGTGAAGAGAGATTGAAAATTTGGGAGGGAAATTTTAGTGCAAGTAAAATAAAATTTAGGCTAATTTTGGCAATTCAAGCATAAAGATGACAAGAACAATAAAAAATAAACTTTTGGCTAAAAATAATAAGTCAATAAATTTTTTGATCATTTCCTGCAATTTCCTCATATGTATATATATATGGGGTCCCGTTCTGGTTAGTGTGCAATGATATAATTATATTAGTACCAATACATGTGGATTGTGGACTAATGATTATAGAGAAGCTTTGACAAGTGCATACATTTTGAGTCAAAGTATATAAATCTAATGGTCTACATCCAACGCACTGATGAAATTATATCAGTGCGTATTGACTTGAACATTTCTGTATATATATATATATATTAAATAATAATAATAAATAACGAATTCACAATCTAGTTTGATCAATTGGCATAGCTCAGCTAGTAGATGAACGATCTTGGGCTTACACAAATGACTTCCAAGTCAGCGGCTCAAATCCTACCAATAGCAAAAGCTTTCAAAAAAAAAAAAAAAATTTGTTGACCTCAAATATAATGAGTGACAAAAGGAAAGTAGTTTACTTAGGGTTTAAGCAAATATATATATATATATATATACACTTCTTTTTTCATCCAATAGCTTGTACCATATGTAACACCAAATTAGATAACCAAACAATGTTTCAGGAGTTTGATGACCTACTTTCTTTCTTTTTGTTTGTTTTTTTTTTTTTTTTTTTTGAACGAGTAATTACCAGTACTATTTATTCAATGACTTTTTTTTTTCATCTTGGTTAAAAAGGTGAACTACCAGAGACAAAAACTCTATTAAATTTCCATTAATTCTTGATCACGACAATTGGCTTGGCTCTATCTATATATTTTTTTGTATTTCTATATAAATACTTCATACAATCTCCAAAGTCTCCACTCCATCTCCTCTCTAGATACCAACACAACATTCTTATAACATCTCAAGCTTTGTGTCAAGCACCTAATCATGGCCTCTTCCAATAGCTTATTCTTGGCTTTCGTCGTTGTTTTATCGATTTCCAGCATCGATGTAAGCCTAGCAGCTCGTAATCTTCTGCAACTACCAACACTGCCACCATTGCCTTCAATCCCGAATCTGCCACAGCCGACGGTACCAACGTTGCCAACCACCCAGCCGTCTCTACCAATTCCAAGCTTGCCCAACATTCCAGGCGTTCCAAAGTTGACTCTTCCTCCACTTCCAAGCATGCCCTCTATCCCAACAACTTTTCCCTCTATCCCTTTTCTCTCCCCACCTCCTGCTACCACTAGTCCTTGATGACTTTGTTCCTTTTTATTTTACAGTTTGCTTTGGTGTGTGCATCGGTATTAGGGTTGGTTGATGAACCCGAATCTTCTTTCATATCTGTATTTCATGAATAATTTGTGGCTTTAATTAAGAATGTTATTGTACTTAATAGTAAATTATATATTTTTTTGTGTGTTTTTTCGATTCTTACTGTAATTCTATAAAGTTTGGAAGTTTGATACTAATAAATATACTTTTATGGTAAAGATGCTGAGTCAAAGCTATGTCAAAAATACGATATCTTTTTTGCTCGTATGATTAGCCAACAAAGATACTAGGTTTTGCTCTTTGGTCAAATTTATATTTTGTATTATGATTTTGAGTAAAACAAAGACTAAAAAAGACTCGAAAAGTTTTAATTTAGTTTGGTGTGCTAAATAAAATTTCATGTGTTACCAGATAATACTGAAGAGAAGACATTTTATTGATTAAATAAGCAACCGTACACACACATTCACCCCAAAATGACAATGACAATTAAACCTGAAAACGAAGAGTGCGAGTAACCTCAAGAAGATGACGATGCTTGCACTTAACCACCCCATTTTATTTTGGTGTGGAAAGACAATTTCCTTGATGAATGACACCATATACAGAAGAAAAAAAAAATGTTGCATATATGTCAATCAATAGAAACTCAATGCTATTGTCGATACGAATTTGGTGAATTTGAGAAAATGTTTGATCACCATTTCCAAAAGTAATCTTATGAACTTGGCTATTGAATTGAGTTTAAATCAAGGTTAAGTAAGATTGTTGTTATCCAAAAATCTTGTATCGGCTTTTGGGACAACAATTAGACCGGGTGGAGCGATGCTCTCCGGTCAAAGGAGTCTAGCTGCAGTGATAACGTTAGAATTGCATATATTTTATACCCTTTCTTTCGTAGTTTCTTGCTTTGTTTTGAGTTAAACTTGTGTATTTTTACGTGTCTTTTGTTAGTTTTCAGTTAATTGAGTCTTAGGAGCTAAATGGAAGAAAATAGAAGATTTCCGATCAATCCTGAAAAGTCAACCTCTGCAGATGAGTTAAGTTCGAAGAATAAACTGTATCAGCTCAGGAAGAATTGAGTGTCGAGCCTTATATGGTTGGAAAGGCCCGGATGTTAGCTTTCCGGAGAATTTTACGGCTCGCAATTTCAAGTTTTCTAGAGTGAGTTATGGCAATTTTACTACCTGAAGGTCAGTCCAGAAATTCTACGCGCGAATTCAAGAAACTATCTATTACGGGCTGCCACTCTTGGAGAGAAGTCCTTGGACGAATTCTTTGTGTTTTGACTGTTAATGAAGGCCTAAATTTGTATTTTAATTCAATTAAATAGCTGATCCTAATCACTCTAGGATTAGTTATAATTGGATTAATATTCCTGAAACTAGTAGGATTGTATTTCCTATTCGAGATCGCTTTAACTTGGACTTATTGGAGGCGAATTAGGACACCTCAAGGAGACCTAACTTATGCCTATTTAAGAGAGAAAACTCCAGCAGAAATTTATCATGGAATAGAGATGCAGAGGAGTGAAGAATTGAAGACTTTCTTGGGCAGCACTTCCCGGGTTTTATCTTTCTTTTTCTTTTATGTTTTCTCATTGGATTGTAACTATGACTATGAGGAACTAACTTTCTTTGCTAGGGCTATGATGTAGCCTAGCCATGAATGCTCAATTACTTTAGTTAATGTTAATTCATATTTTGCCATGTTGAGTGTCTATTACTATGTTTAATGCTTTTGAATGTTTGGCCAACATTTAATTGATTGATGCTAAATTTTGACAGGAATGTGGAATTTAGATTATTGCTTCTTGTAATAGATACCATAATTTACATGACTTGACAGGAATGCATGAGCATGAATTGTGTGGTTTCTTAAAGGTTTTCCAAAGAATTTAATGGGTTCTTATTATCTTAATTCCATTGCTAGGAATAGAGTGGATTGGTAATTAGGAATACTTTCGATATTGCCAGGAATGGAATATTGAATAAATTAGGGAAAATCGACTGTCAACATGCAGAATAATTAGGATTAACATGCTAAAGGAATTGAGTGGAATTGGCTACGGTGAAATCAAAAGCTCTAGTACTTCAATCTATTGAATTTCTCTATATCTTCGATTGCTTCATTTATTTTTCTTTAGTTAATTAAAATCTCAAATCTCAACATTCGATTGTTCAAATAAAGTTTTGGGTTAATTATAATCGGTAATTAATAAATTAATCACTCTTCGTGGGAACAATACTCTACTTACTTCTAAACTATTTGTCTGATTTGTACACTTGCGAAATCTGTCAACAAGTTTTTGGCGCCGCTGCCGGGGAGTGTTTTAATTTTTATTAATATCGATATAAATTGATTCAGATTTTAATTTGAATTTTTCTGTTTTTTTTTTTTTTCAGTTTAGTTTATTTTATTGATTTTTTTTTCCCAGGTACTTTGCCTAGTGCATGAGTTTTGGGAGACGTTCATTGAATCTTGAGCTTATACCGTTAGATCCTGAAATTGAACGAACGCTTCATAATTATAACAGGCTAAATCAAGCAAAGACAAAGAGGGGAATTTTGGGAGAATCGTCAAATATGGCCAACCTAGAGGAACCGAAACTGTTGCGGGACTATGCCACCCCCTCTGTAGAAGCATCACCATCGAGCATTCGTCGTCCAACCATTGAGGCTAATAACTTTGAGATAAAACCAACCATAATTTTGATGATCCAACAATCATCCACCTTTTGTGGTTTACCTCAAGAAGATCCTAACAGTCATATCTCGACTTTCCTGGAGATATGTGACACATTCAAATACAATGGAGTGACCAACGATGCTATTCGCTTAAGGCTTTTTCCTTTCTCATTAAAGGATAAAGCAAAGACATGGTTGAACTCTCAACCACCAAATTCAATCACTACATGGGATGACTTAGCTAAGAAATTTTTGGCTAAATTCTTTCCTCCATTGAAGACTGCGAGACTCAGGAATGAAATCATGTCTTTTGCTCAACTTGACATGGAGTCTTTTTATGAAGCATGGGAAAGATACAAGGAGATGCTAAGGAAGTGTCCACATCATGAGCTACCCACATGGATGCAAGTTCAATCATTCTATAATGGGATGAACAATACATATAAATTAATGATTGATGCTGTAGCTGGAGGAGCGTTAATGGGGAAAACAGAGACTAATGCTTACAACTTGCTGGAAGTGATGGCATCAAATAGCTACCAATGGCCCAGTGATAGATCAATGCCAAAGAAAGCTGGAATTCATGAGATTGACTCCATAACCGCGTTATCAGCGCAAATTTCTACACTTTCTAAACAACTTGGTACTTTTAATGTGAATGCTATTCAGTCTACTAATTTAAGTTGTGAATTTTGTGCCGGACATCACCTTAGCAGTGAGTGTGGCGAAGGGAATCCATTTGCAGCAGCTTCTGAGCAAGTGAACCAAGTTTCTGACTTCAACTGACAGCGGAATAATCCTTATTCCAACACCTATAACCCAGGATGGAGGAACCACCCTAATTTGTCATGGAGCAATAATCAGAATGTTCAAAGACCTCCACCTAATTTTCCATCACAAGAGAAGAAGAATGGATTAGAGGACATAATTACTCAGCTTGCCGGAAATGTGAACACTCTCTCCGTCAATACAAATCAGTTTATGAGCAAAACGAAGACGACACTTCAGAACCAAGCCGCTTCTATTCGAAATTTGGAGGTTCAAATGAGGCAACTTGCTAATGCATTGACAGGAAGAGAAAAGGGAATTTTGCAGAGCCAAACTGAAGTTAACCCAAAAAAATCAGGAACATGCGAAGGCGATAACTCTTCAGAATGGTAGGCCAATAAAAACTGCCGTGGACTTGGATGAAGAGAGTTTGAGACAGCAGAAAATTGCAGAAACTGAGAATTCTGCTGCAGCAAATTTGGAAGTGACTGAAGCAACACATCAACTTCCCCATGCTACCACAGCTGAAAAATCTGCAGAGACAGCAGAATTTTCTGCAGAAATTGAAAATTCTACTGCAGAAAAACTGCACAAACCTATTGCACCTGTGAAGCCATATGTGCCGCCAATCCCGTTTCCGCAGCGTCTTCGTAAAAATAAAGTTGATGTGCAATTTTCAAAATTTCTTAATATCTTTAAGAAATTACAAATAAATATTCCTTTCGTCGATGCTTTGGAGCAAATGCCGAATTATGCTAAATTCATGAAGGATATTTTGTCAAAGAAGCGGAAATTGGGCGAACATGAGATGGTGAAATTATCTGAAGAGTGTAGTACTATTTTGCAAAGGAAACTACCACCAAAGCTAAAAGATCCAGGGAGTTTTTCTATACCTTGTACTGTTGGAACCACATATTTTGAAAAAGCTTTATGTGATTTAGGTTCTAGTATTAATTTGATGCCTTTTTCTGTTGCTAAACATATTGGTTTGGGGGAGATTAAACCAACCACGATTTCTTTGCAGATGGCAGACAGGTCAATCACATACCCGAGAGGCATAATTGAGGATGTTCTAGTTAAAGTTGACAAGCTTATTTTTCCAGTTGATTTTTTGATTTTAGAGATGGAAGAAGATGCTGAAACTCCCATTATTTTTGGCCGCCCCTTTTTAAGAACAGGGAGGACATTGATTGATGTTGATGAAGGCCTACTGATTTTACGAGTTGCAGATGAACGTGTGACGTTCAATGTCTTTGAAACAGCAAAATACCCAGCAGAAGCTGAATCTTGTTTACGATTGGACGTAATAGATAAAGTTGTCTCTGCAAAATTTAAAGAAGAAAATCCATGTGATTTGTTGGAGGCCTGCCTAGTCCATGCCATTACTACAGAGCATGACGATCCAGAAGTTTCTGAGATGGTACAATTTTTGGAAAGAAAATAGCCATGTGCTCCAAGAAGATGGCGAGAATTTGAAGAGCTTGGAGTCACACCCTCTAAGCCACAGCCGAGTATAGTTGCATCACCCACACTCCTATTGAAGCCCTTGCCTCCCCACCTAAGGTATGCATATTTGGGTGATTCTGAGACTCTTCCCGTGATTATTGCCGCAAATCTGAGTGACTTGGAAGAAGAAAAATTGTTACGAGTTCTGAGGGAGCATAAAACAGCAATGGGGTGGACAATTGCAGATATTAAAGGAATTAGCCCTTCCATGTGTATGCATAGGATATTAATGGAGGATCATTTTAAGCCGTTAGTTGAACACCAACGCAGATTGAATCCAAACATGAAAGAAGTTGTGCGAGCTGAGGTATTGAAATTATTGGATGCTGGAATAATTTATCCAATTTCAGACAGCAATTGGGTGAGCCCAGTACAAGTAGTACCAAAAAAGGGGGGTATTACAGTAGTAGAGAATGACAAGAAGGAGTTGGTTCCGACAAGAGCAACTACAGGATGGCTCGTTTGTATAGATTACAGGAAACTAAACACTATGACGCGAAAAGACCATTTTCCATTGCCTTTTATCGACCAGATGTTGGAAAGACTTGCTGGCCATTCCCATTATTGTTTCTTGGATGGATATTCGGGATACAACCAGATTCCGATTGCTCCTGAAGATCAGGAAAAGACAACAATCACGTGCCCATTCGGTACGTTTGCATACAGACGTATGCCATTCGGATTGTGTAACGCCCCGGCCACTTTCCAACGTTGCATGATGAGCATATTTTCTGATATGGTGGAGCGTTTTATTGAGGTATTTATGGACGATTTTTTCGTCTTTGGCTCTTCTTTTGACTCTTGTCTGAATAACTTGGTGTTGGTTCTAAAACGATGTGAAGAAACCAATTTAGTTTTAAATTGGGAAAAATGTCATGTTATGGTGCAAGAAGGAATAGTTCTGGGACATCGAATTTCAGCCATGGGTATAGAAGTTGACAGAGCAAAAATCGAAATTATAGAGAAATTGCCACTGCCAACTACAATGAAAGGTGTTCGCAGTTTTTTAGGCCATGCCGGGTTCTACCGTCGCTTCATCCAGGATTTTTCAAGAATTGCCAAGCCCTTATGCACTCTGCTTATCAAGGATGCAACCTTTTCTTTTACCTCTGATTGCCTGGAAGCATTTAATTCTTTGAAAAAGAAACTTACTACAGCACCTATCATTATTGCTCCAGATTGGAGTCTGACATTTGAAATTATGTGTGATGCGAGTGATTCTGCAGTTGGAGCAGTTTTGGGTCAGCGAAAGAATAAATTACTTCATGTAATTTATTATGCTAGTCGCACACTAAATAGTGCTCAGATGAACTACTCCACGACTGAGAAAGAATTGTTGGTTGTGGTTTTTGCTCTAGATAAGTTTCGTTCTTATTTGATTGGGTCCAAGGTGATAGTATTCACAGATCACTCAGCCTTGAAGCACTTATTTTCAAAGAAAGATGCAAAACCAAGATTAATCCACTAGGTACTACTGCTGCAAGAATTTGATCTCGAATTCGAGACAAAAAGGGGTCTGAGAACGTTGTGGCCGATCATCTCTCTCGGCTGGTACACGAAGATCATGAGAGTGAAGAAGTTGTCCCTATTGCTGAAGTTTTTCCAGACGAACAGCTGTTCGCAATTCAATCCTTTGATGCTCCTTGGTATGCAGATTTTGTTAACTATTTGGTTTGTGATATAATTCCAACTGACATGAATTTTCAACAAAAGAAGAAATTCTTTTCATTAGTCAAACATTATTTTTGGAATGATCCTCATCTATATAAACATTGTCCTGATCAAATGATACGATGATGTGTGCCCGAAGTGGAGATGCAAGACATCCTGCGGCATTGCCATACCTTGGCATGTGGAGGCCACTTTGGTGCCACCAAGACTGCTGCAAAAGTATTACAATCAGGATTTTTCTGGCCTACTTTGTTCAAGGACGCTTATGATTTTGTGGCTGCCTGTGATCGTTGTCAACGCATAGGAAATATTTCTAGCAGGAATCAGATGCCATTGAATAATATTCTCGAGGTTGAATTATTTGATGTATGGGGAATCGATTTTATGGGGCCTTTTCCGACGTCACTTCACAACAAATACATATTAGTAGCCGTTGATTATGTCTCCAAGTGGGTAGAAGTCGTTGCTCTCCCTACCAATGATGCCAGGATGGTTCTCAAGTTTTTGCGAAAAAATATTTTCACCCGTTTTGGCACTCCTCGAGCAATTATTAGTGATGGAGGTACTCATTTTTGCAATCGCCAATTTAATTCTCTTTTAGCCAAGTATGGAATTACACACAAAGTTGCCACTCCATATCATCCACAAACTAGTGGGCAGGTTGAAATTTCAAATAGAGAATTAAAGCGAATTCTAGAGAAGACAATAAGTGCCTCACGGAAAGATTGGTCTATGAAATTAGATGATGCACTTTGGGCATATCGAACGGCATTCAAAACCCCAATTGGAATGTCACCTTATCGTCTAGTTTTTGGGAAGGCTTGCCATTTACCTGTGGAACTTGAACATAAAGCATACTGGGCAATGAGGGTACTGAATTTTGACATGGCTGCTGCTGGTACAAAAAGGCTGTTGCAATTAAATGAGATGGATGAGTTTCGGAATGAGGCTTATGAGAATGCAAAGATTTATAAAGAACGTACAAAGAAGTGGCATGATAAACATATTCTGAGGAAGGACTTCTTTGCTGGTCAGAAAGTTCTCCTATTTAATTCTCGGCTCCGACTCTTTCCTGGGAAGCTTAGATCTCGTTGGTCCAGGCCGTTTACTATCTTGAAAGTGTTCCCTTATGGAGTTGTTGAGATTCAGCATGACACTATGGGCACCGCCTTCAAAGTCAATGGCCAAAGGTTGAAGCCATACTTGGAACTCAATTTTGATCAACAAAAGGCTTCCATTATGCTTAATGATCCTGAATGATTACCTCAACAAAGTCGGGCTAGGGACTCTAAACTAAGCGCTTGGTGGGAGGCAACCCACCTAGGTAACTTCTTTTCGTACTTTTTTTTATTTTTTTATTTTTATTTTTTTATTTATTTTCATGCCTTCCATGCTTAGTCTACTCATTGCATGCATTCTATTTGCTTGTACACATTGAGGACAATGTTTAGATTAGGTTTGGGGGTGTGAATTCGTATTGTTTGTCAAGTTTTTGTTTTTCAAATCTGCGAAAAACAAAAAAAAAGTGCCCTATTATGAAAAATTTTGAGGAAAAAGTTTCATTAAAACTGTATTTATTGGTGAGGAAATAAATTTTTCCGTCCACGCTGTGTTCTTCATTTTTTCGATACGAATTCAACGGTATAAAGAACATAAATTTCTGGGCGATATTTTAAAAGTTATGATTGTTTCTTTGACCAAAAGTCAAGGGCGATGCCCTGTTCTTGAAATTCTGCACGTACACTGTTTTTGACGTCTGTTTTCTCACTTTTCCAAGTAGAATTTTGAAATGTTTTCCAAATGAAAAGTGTTAGTTTGCATGTCTATTTTCTTGTATTAAAATTTGGTTAACGTTTGTTGAGTAATTTGAGAAATATGCATTAAAGAGAAGACATAGGTCAATTTCAAAAGTCACCAGTTTTTGGAATTTTTGTCCTCCATTTTTAGAGGCTTCTTTTGTGTGCTTTTAGAGCCGTAATGTATGCTTTATATATTCACTGAATTTAGACTAACGTCTTGCCACTTAGAGTAGTGCATTGCATTTTACAAAATTTATGACATGCTCTTGATGTGATAGTGGATAGGATACTTAGTTGGACAGTCATGATTAATAGTGGAGACTACCCTTGTGAGTTCACTAAACCAAAAAGCGTTGCATAAATGACATTTTATGAGGGTTGTTTGTTTCTACTCATTAAACACTCAGTAGGTTCTTAGCATTAGATCCGATCTCTATAGGTTGTACATTGAAAATTATAGAACATTTATCATAAAGATTTCACATGTTAATTTTGATCTTGAGTAAGACAAACCAATGGAAATGATGTTAGACTTTGTGTGCTTAAACTTACTTAAAAGACCTTAAATATTTCCTACCTCTGTGTGTGTGCTCCATAGCCCTGTTTGAAGCCAAACACTGATAAGTTTTTTTTTCTTCACCACATTAACTGTAACCCATAAGCCTATATTATAGCCATACCTTATAGCTTGGGATCATGCTTTGAGAATGTGAAGAAGATGTGATAGTTCTGCACATGATTTTTGAAAATTGTTATGTAATTCTCTGATTCTTAAGTTAATGTTGCCAAAAAAAAAAAAAAAAAAAAAAAAAGGTTGCCACCAAAATAAATGGTGTGTTGAGAGAATCAAAGAACAAATTGTTTATGAGTGTAATAAACTTAATAAATTGCAAAGTTTTTATCTACTCAAAAGGAGTTTGGCAAGAAAGAGGATGATGAGTTTCGAAGACTTGGACAAGTGGTGAGTGACATTGTTCCACTTACAATAAAGACTAAAGAAATTTGTGCAAAGAAATAGGGTAATTGAAGACTCTCATGGTATGGTCCTAAGTTTTTGAACTCCTTTATTCCCATTCTTTCTTAACCTTCACCTAATGGCCCCATTACAACCTTAATGAAAGTCTAACTGATCTACTGGTTATCCTTGCTATGAAAGGCAACAACAGAAACAAAACACAATAGTGACAACAGACCACCATCTCAAAATAGGGGAAGGAAACAAAACAAAAACCAAAAACACCCAGAGACAACAAAAACTAAATCAACCTAAACTCCAAACTAACGAATCCGCAAAAAGGGGATTGACTATAGTAACCTTAAGGTTCATCGGTGGAATTGACGAATCCGTAAAAACTAAAACTCCAAACTCCAAACTCCAAACAAAAACCAAGATGGTTGGAATTGACTATACGCAAAAAGGGGATGGACTAGGATTCTCATTAATCTTTCTCCATTGGTTATACATCTTACAATTGAATACACTCTCAATACAATGTAGGTTTTTACCAGGAAAACCAGTCGTCTTACAGAAGCAATAACACGATAGAGTGATCTCTCTCCTGAGATTAGTTGTTCTATAGTAGCATAGTGTTTATCTCTCCAAAAATTCCAACTATTAACTCTTCTTGAGTTGGGGTATTTATAGGGTGCCTTTGATGTGGTAGGTGAGGGGGATCCTCCTAAGTGGGTGCCCTACAATCCTTACCGCCCTTGGCACTAGGCCCATGGTAACACATGCCTCGAAGGGTCACGATTGTGCCAACTGTGCCCTAGTGATGACTAGGAGGTTGGATGGGTAGGTGGGAGACTCCTCTTTTAGGTGGGATAACCATTAGAGAATTTTCATTGTCCCCTTGTAGCAGGCATAGGCGTGACATATGCCCTGAAGGGTCATGATGGCTCAATTTATACCCTACTGTCCATCTAGGCATTTTGTAAGCGATTATGTGGAATTTTCCCCAGTTCTAACTGCTTAGAGTTGCTTGAGATGGCTGGAGACGTCTCTTTCACAAGTGGGGTTGCTGGGAGACAACGTCAACGCCTATCGCGCTACGCCTGTCAGGCTTTTTCTCCCATCCTTTCCCTTCTTTTCCAAGGAGCTTTTTGTATCCATTTTGCTGGCTGGAACTCAAGTTCCTCATCATGCCGTCGGTGTTGGGTGGTGGAGCATGCGCGATCTTGAGTCGTTGGTTCTTGGCCTTCCCTTTCCTTAATAGTTGTCCATATTAAATGCCCAACCACCAACTGCCTCATGTTAGGGTTTCTTCTTTGGTCAGGTTGGTTCACCTCCTAAGGCTTGCATCAGCCCTTGTGTGATCTCCATATTCACTTGATTGGTTTGTTATCTTTTGGAAATCCATGTAACTTGTAGCAAGTAGCATTGATATGGCCATCATGCTCACAATGATCACAATGATGTCATTGTCTTGTCTTAGGATTGCTGCAACATTGTCGATTGACAGGACAATTAGTTTGAGCTTGAGAATTAACCAATTGACCATTAGTTTCAAATTTGATGGTATTAAGAGCTGCAACATCAAGTGTTGGTGACAACATAGATTGTATCTCTTCTTGTTTCCTTCTTGATGAACCAACACTACTACAAAAAAGTTCAAGACATCGGTTATTTTACAAGGAAGACATCAGTTTTTCAAAATTTTATAACCGATGTAGATTTGAGTGATTAAAAAAAATAAAAAATAAAAATAAAAACATTAACAACATCGGTTAAAAACCGATGTAAATGATTTTAAAACACATCGGTTATATATAAAACCGATGTATTATGAAAATTAATCCCAGCGTCCGGCCATCGCTGTCCGACCGCTCCACCATTGATAATAATGACAATTAATTGTCATTATGAGGAATTGAACTTGAAAGTTCAAGTCAAAGTGGTAAGCCTTTACCGTTTGACTACAATATTTGATTTGTTAACAATTGCACAATATTTATATATAACCTATATGAGTTGTTAGAAATAAATAAATAAATAAAAACTTGTTTGATAAATTTAAATTTACTCAACTAATCAAAATTCTAATTTCTACTACAGATATATATTAAAAAATATTTATTGCAACATTTAACAAAATTATATTTTTTTTTTTAAACATATATAATCGAGTTATGAGGCTATACTCTATAGGAGATTAGTGATATCAATTGTAATAAGCATGATTTGGAATACAACTCTCACTACATGGGAGATATTTCTCTACATGTATCTTGCAATTTAATGAACAAATGTAAAACTTGGATTCCTAATTTATATGAGTAACTGAATTATTAACGAGTCTCTTAGTATGAAACAAAAGAGTGCAAAATAAATAAATTTAAAAAAATTGAATTTTTTAAAAGTAAATTATTTAAAAGTAAATTTATTAAATTTAAAATTTTACATATCCAAAACAATAATAATTTTTAATTTATTTAAGAGATCAGTTTTAAGGGAAACAGATATCTTATCGTAAAATAAATCTATATCGGTTGCCCAAAAACCATTGTCTTTTCAAACTGCAATATTTAAAACATCAGTTTTAAGGGAAACCGATATCTTACTATAAAATAAATCCATATCGGTTTGCCCAAAAACCATTATCTTTTCAAACCGTAATATTTAAGATATTGAAACAAATACTCGGTGTGTTCTGATATATTAATCTAGAGGGGGGGTGAATAGATTTTAACAATTTTATCCAATTTTCGCATTAAGTCAAGATTACGAAAATGCCCCAAACTAGTCAATATATATAACAAGTGTAATATGTGCAGAATTTAAATAACACTTGATATTTACATGGAAACCCTCACGAGAAAAACCTCGGGTTGGTAAGTGCGCTACACTTAAACCTCGAATCCACTAAATGTGTTAACGTTTACAACCTACTCCCGATAAATAATCACACACCTACCTAATCCCGGTATGAGTGAACCTAGTCCAATTTACTCAAGTGACCACCTAATCCCGGTGTCCGATCTAATCCTGGTCTATCACACAAGACTTCAATTGCTTGTGATTTACGCAACCTAATCCCGGAAGCTACACAAGACTTAGTTCTCAATGAAGAGATTAACACCCTAAGTGAATATATGATGATATTCAAAAAGCATACAAAGCTAAGGAACCTTAGATGCTTATCTAGGATGATTAGATGATTAGATGATAATAAATGCAATCCTTGATATCAATAGCTAAATGACATGTCTTAAAGCTTAGCTAATCATAGATTAAAAATAACCTAGATGTTGCTATCAAAATACAACACTCAATCATGTCAACAAAACAATCTCTATTTTGTATCTAGAATATATTCTAAGAGCATACAAATAATATAAGAGATTTCTTTGATAAATAAAACACTAACTTAGATGAGATTAGTGAGGAACATATCAAAGGATGTGTGTTGAACAAAACCCATGCAAGTAAGCAAACTAACTATGCTAGAAAATGCTTAGATGATATTTAGATGCATATGAGAATGGTTTTGAGTGTATAGAGTTCTTGATTGATTTTTTCTCAAGTATCTATCTTTGAAGTTTAGGGTTTTTAGAGTCAGAGAACTTCTCTTTAAAGTTGTATATTTATAGGCATCAAGAACAGGGTATGTGAAAAGATAAGTTTACCCCTGAAAACGCACGATCAGTGGTTTCATTCGGCGGCTAGGTCGCCGATTATAACCACAGAATTGGTCCCGAGAGAAACAAAGGAGCAACGGCGGTTTCATTCTGCGGTATCGAAACCGCCGATATAACCGTAGAATCAAACCCGAGATATTAAATATATCAGGTATGATAGGCGGTTTCGAATCGACAGTCTTGGCCGCCGATCTAACCACCAATTCACCAAAAGTGGTGAATCCAAGGAGAAGCCAAGGCAATCTCCAAGAGCGGTCTTCACGCAAAACCAAGCACACTTATGTGCAAGCGCGGACATTTCCGAACATCTATGGAAAACGAATTACAAGACACAAACACATAACAAGATATAACAATCAAAGTGCTAGTATGAGATGTGACATGTGAAGAGTATGCACACAAATGCAAGTATGTTAAGTGTGTGTGTGTGCTTCTAAATCTCTTCAAATAAAACTAAGCACAAGAGATATACCTTTGAAGTGCTGGTCACCTTGAGGTCTTGAGAAGGGTCTTTGAGCTTGATCTTCAATCGCCTAAACTACCCTTACAATTCAAACCCCAATATGTGGTTTGTTCACGAAATAAACCAATCAATAAACGGGAATCCTTACAGATATGAACCGATGTCTAAACATTTTCATTTTTATATCGGTTTTCCCAAAAACCGTTGTCTTTTCAAACTGCAATATTTAAGACATCAGTTTTTGATGGACCGATGTCTAAATTTTTTTTTTTTAAATCAATTACCTAAAAACTAATGTAAAGCATCGATGTCTTTTAACATTTTTATAGTAGTGCAAAGACTACATTTTAGTTGCGTGAGATAAAGGATCCATAAATAAAATTTGACTCTTAATCGCTGGGAATCAGTCATTTAAACCTTGAAGAAACTCCATAGCCTAGTCTTGTTGGATTCGCTCAGCTGCAAATTTACCGGTACCACAAGATAAATGAGCTCACTTTATTGTTATTATTATTTATTTAAAGGGAGATTATCATTTGGGTCCCTATCTTTTTTTGAATTATCAATTTTTTAAACGAGTTTGCTTTTTTATCAAACTTTTCCCTGACTTTCAAAAAGTATATCAAATAGGTCCTTTTGACTTTTTTTTAACGGTCAAAAGTCACAGAATTAGTATAATGTCTATTTTGCCCCTGTATGCCTTATTAATGGCTGAAACGACGGTTTTACCCTCTAACATTTAAAATTTAAACAATTTATCTTCAATTTTAAATAAAAGATATAAAAAATACAATTTTTAAAAAATATTTATCTAATACAAAAATAAATTGTTTTAAATCTTCACCATTCAAATCTTAGATTGATGGTGGAGATTTATTTATTGAAAAAATAAAAAAAAAATAATTATATAAAAAAATTAAAAAAAAAATCTATCAAACTAAAAAATTTAAAACTAATTAAAACTAATCAAAATTAAAATAATTATATAAAAAAATTAAAAAAAAAATTCTACCAAACTAAATAAAATAAATACAAGAATTTGTACTTAAAAATTAAAATAAATAAAAAATTAAATTAAATTAAATAATAAAAAATTAAAAAATCCAACCCTGAAATTAAACTTTTTTTTTTCAAAAATAAACTTTAAAATCAGAAATTAAAAATTTTTAAAAATATTTTTTATTATTTTTTATTTAATGAATTGAATGATTTTGTGTTTTTTTAATTTCCCGATCAGCTCTCCAAACACATTTCACATCTCAGCTTCTTCTTCACACGCTCAATTCCCTTCCCTCGATTTTTTTGTTCCAATTAATTATCCGATTACGCAACAAAACATTCTTCAATTTTGTCAGATTAAAATTTCTTAAAGCCTCCGATTTTGCAAGTATCAGCAGCGATCTGGATCCAGATCAGAGATTCACTGTATTTGTTCGTGAAACAGGTGGATTTTGTCGATCTAGGTTTCGGATCTCTGATTGTGGCTCAATCGATCACGATTTAGAGGTGAATTTATATAATAAAAAATAGATTTCGAAATTCCTAGACCATCGTCAAACACATCCACCATCCACCATCATCACCAAATCACTACCATCATCACTCATCCTCATTCATCTTCTACCTTCAACTCGATCAATTTGAAAGATCATCAACAACAGACAAAGGTGAGCTAGCAGGATCGTTTATTAAATCCGACAACAATAGTCGATGAACCCCTCACCATCCAAACCCCTTGCTTGTAACAAAAAATCTCCATCATCTTATCTCCATCTCATCATCATAATCAAACCCTAGCCACCTAAACCCCTCGCCGCCACTACCCAAATCTGTACCCTACCGCCGCCCAAATCCAACACCCTAACCCGCACCATCGGGATGAGATTCAGATATCCCCTGTCAATTTTGCTGAATTCCAGTCAAATCCCCTTGGGTTTTGAAGATTTGTTTGGCACTAGCGAGGATTCAAGAAGAAAATGGATTTTGATTGAGCACTCAATTCTGATTATTATTATTATTATTTTTTAATTTGTTGTTCTGGGTTTGATAGTGGTGTTCTTGGATTTTTTTTTTTTTAATTTGCTACTATGGATTTGGTGGTGGTTATGTGGTTCGATTGCGGGGTTTGCGATGGTGGGGGTGGTGGTTTGAAGTTGACGATGGCAGTGGTTGTTCTGGGTTTGATGGTGGTGTTCTTGGATTTTTTTTTTTTTTTAATTTTCTGCTATGGATTTGGTGGTGGTTATGCGGTTCAATTGCGGGGTTTGCGATGGACGGGGTGGTGGTTTGAAGTTGACGATGGCGGGGGTGGTGGTTTGGAGTTGACGATGGTGGTGGAGAGAGAGAGATAAGATTGTGAATCTGGAATTCTGGATCTCCACATAATGGATTGAGTGTTGGTGGCTGGAATTTTATGGTAAAGGTTTGGTGATGATGATGGTAATATCTGAGAATAATTATATCTTTAATTTAATTTAATTTTGTTATATTAATAAATTATTTTAATTTAATTTTGTTATATTAATAAAAAAAAAATTATTTATTTTTTATTTTTTTATTTTTTTATTTTTAATACAAATTATTGTATTTATTTTATTTCTATTTTTGTGACACATGGCATGTTTTTGGTTCAAAGACAAAAATACCCCTGTAAATGTTAAGTTTGACTGATAGTTGACTAACGTATGGACTGATTTGATATACTTTTCAAAAGTCAGGGAAAGTTTTGCTAAAAAAACAAACTCATTTAAAAAATTGATAATTCAAAAAAAGATAGGGACCCAAATGATAATCCCCCTTATTTAAAATCTTTAATCGCTATTTTCAGTACAATACTATAAGATGAACAATAGAAACGGCTTCACAATCTAGTATGATCAAATGTTGACCTCAAATAATCAGTGACAAAAGAAAAGTAGTTTACTTTGGGTTTAACCCAAAAATATATTTACTTCTATTTTCATCCAATCGCGTGTACCATAACACCAAATTAGATAACCAAACAATGTTTCAGAAGGAGTTTGATGACCTACTTTTTTTGAGGAATTTACTAGTACTATTTTTTCAATGATTTATGACAAAGCATCTTGGTTAAAAAAGGTGAACTACCAGAGACAAAAACAATGTTTCAGAAGGAGTTTGATGTCCTACTTTTTTTTTTCTTTTTTTCTTTTTTTTTTAAAGTAATTTATGATCTTTTATATCAACAATCATTCACAACTCCATTAAATATATTATGATTGTTGCAGGGGTATACTTGTCACCGAACCCACTAACTTCCACTACCCAACTAGTATATTTATTACAAAGATTTTTATCCCCCATATGTGGCTATATGTAAAAAGTGTAAAACCAACGTAGCTATTCTATGGAATTAACCGAATATATTTGATAAAACTTTCAAGTGAGATTATTTAAATAATTTTAAAAAGGTGTGATTATTTGATAATCTGAGTTGATTTTATAGCAATTTTAAGAGGTAGTTGAGTGGTTAAATTTTTTTTTTTATATAAATGATTATGAAATAATCTCCTAGGAGATTTAATGAAGGTTTTAAATGGCCAAATCATTCTGTTAATTTTGAAATAAAGACACTTATATCCCAACCTTAGTTAATAAAATTTATATTTTATTACAATGCTGATATTTAAAAACATCAAATCTTTATATTTTAAAAGAAATGTAACAAATAAATTTAGATTTTTTAAATTTGATTATTTATAAATTAAACATAATTAAAGAAAATTACTTTACTTCTTTTTTACTTCGAATATCTGTATCTATAAGTTCGGTTTGTTTACCAAATAAATTTAAAATATTTTAGTTATATGTATAATTTAGATAACATTATAAACTTCAGTAAAATTTACTCAAAACATACATATTGCTTTTAAGTCTTATTTATAGCATACTACAGTAGAACCCTTGTAAATTAATCTCCTATAAATTAATATCCTCTCTAAATTAATAAAAAATCCCGGTCCCGACTCGGGCCAGTGTAAAAAATTAATAAACCCCTCTATCGTAATAATTAATAATTTATTTTTAAAACCCAGTGTAAAATTTCGGTCCCAACTGTAGCATAAATTAATAATTCCATAAAAATATAAAATATATTACATAATAATCAAGAACTAGAAAAGTACTTCAAGATGCTAATTTGTACAAGGCTACCATATTTGATATTTTTGACTTTATCCTTCATCTTTTGAATTATCCTCTTGTTATAGCAAAGAAGATAGAAAATAGAGAATTTTTAGAAGTTGTTAGGAATAAAAAATTTAGGTATATCTTGATATCTCTCTTGTGATATACAACCAAAGAATAAGCCTCACTATTTATAGGGTGAGTATGCTTAGTCTCTATGTAATCACATTCCCAAAAGGAATTAAAAATTTTCTTAATAAATCTTTCCTAAACAAGGACTCCTGAAGAAAAAAAAAAAAAAAAAAAAAGGAAATTTTTCTAAAGAAGAAAACTGACTAAACAAGCTAGAGATCTTGAAAAAGAACCTTCCCTAAACAAGAAAACGACTTTCACACATTTTCTAAGACAAAATAACACTTTACAATGTAAAATCCTTCAAATTAATAACCCCTCTAAATTAATACTTAAGGGTAGGTCCCAAGAATATTAATTAGAGGGGTTCTACTATAATACGCATCACCATAACTTCAATGATAATAATACACATAACAAAAGTGTGGTAATGTGTATTAGTGTGCTATAAATATACCTAAATTGTGTACCTACTAGAGAAAAATTGGAACTAATAGTGATTATTTAAAAATCTACAACAATATTAAATGGACCCTTAAATTATTCTTCCTTCTTTGAAAGAGTGGCGATATTGACACCCATTAAAAACTATATGTACACCCCTTCCGTAAATACACCCCCAAAATATTTTAAATATCTCTGGTTCGTAAATAAACCCCACTTAATACCAAAAATACCCTTTCTTTAATTTTATTGTATTATATTTTTGTTAGCACACCCCACTATTTTGTTATCTAATTAGGTTTATTTAAAATTTTATTATTTTATATCTTTTTATTCAAATAAATAATTTCTTTTTAAAAAATAATTTCTAACAACCACAAAAACATTTGATATCACTAAAAAATTGTATGAAAAAAATTTCTTTTCATTGCATTAAAACTTTTTTTTTAAATTCTTGATGTAAAAAGCTCAGTACACGACAATAAATCTCAATTCCTTTGTTCATAAGAAAGTTTTTTTTTTTTTAAAAAAAAAAAAAAAACAATTGTTCATAAGAAAGTTTATTGTTGGTATTGATTTTTGTTTCACTCAATTATAGCAGTAAATTGTTTGTCAACTCAATCAATTTGTATTCCATAAAAAAAAAAATTGAAATTAGTATTTAAAATAGAAGTTATGGTTTGATAAAATAGAAAGGTTTTTATTATCATATCAAATAATTAATAGGAAACTTCCTTTTTCTTTTTTACAAAGGATTGATATAAAACTAATTAATAATTATTGATGTGTACTTACAAATTATATAGTCTTTTAAATAATTTTACTTAAGGATAATATTGGATTTTTAAAAATATACTAAATTGGGTATACATATAGTTTTTGAATGATGTAAATATCGTCACTTTTTTTTGAAATAAGGGAAAAAAAATAGTTTTTGTCATTGGCTCCATATTCCCAACTTCATAACTATATGTACATAAAAACTTGTGTGGGATGGGTGGCAATGAGACCGTCCAATATAATTTCAACATTATTATTGGAAACCTAAAAATATGTTTTAAAACTTTAATATCCTACAAATTTATTGGATGGTCTCACCACATGGTGATGGAACCATCCCACAAAAGTTTTTCTCGTACATAATTATGAAAAATGTCAACCTACGCCAGGTCTCTAATCCCAAATTTGATTTTATTTTTTATTTTTTTAATAAAAAATAACAAAATCCATAAATTATTATACATTTTACATTGAAATTATTGGTTTTTTTCTATTTTGATCCCTTTACTTAATTTCATTTTACTATTATGTACCCAAACAACAAAACTTTGTTGATCTTTTTTTTTTTATCAAAACTTTGTAGATATTAAAAATTAAAAAAAAATAAAAAATAAAAAAACTTAAGACTTGTTTTGATAAAGAATAAATAGGATTAAAATTCAAAACTAACCATTTAATTAGTGGAGTTTCTATTTTTACCTACCATTAGTGTTTTGATTGTTTTACCAAACTTTCCACTAATGAGACAAAAATAATTTCTCAATTAAACACACCACCTGTTTTCTAAATTAAACACACCATTTTTATTTAATTAAATTCACAACCAGTTTTATTCAATTAAACACACCACCGTTCTTCTTCAATTAAACACACCACTAGTTTAATTTTTAGTATGTTTAATCTGTGTGTTTAATTCCCAGTGTATTTAATCTGGTGCAGGAGTAAATTTATCTTTTCAGTGGAGTTTGGTAAAAACAATAAAAACACTAATTTTGAGTAAAAGTAGAAACCCCTTAATTTTTTGGTTAAAAAGTACTATTTCCTCAAATAAATATTTATTTAATCAGTTCATATTAAATGAGCACTCGCTTAGTTTATTATTATTTCCTTTTGAAATCTATGACAATATTATTTTTTCTAAGAAAAATTATTGGATATATTTTCACCCCAATACTATAATATGAACATTATATATATCAAAAATTAAAAATAAGATGAACATAGAAATTAGGCTATTGATTGTTAGAAAGGTTTGGATAATACCATAAGTAATTCTAATCCCTGCTGTGCAACAAAATGCTTTGAATATATAAACTATGTACAGAAGCAAACCAATTGTGCAGAAGCAAACCAATTAATAATATATACTAAATTCACAATCTAGTTTGATCAATTGTTGACCTCAAATAATGAGTGACAGAAGGAATGTAGTTTTCTTTTTCATGCAATAGCTTGTATTATTAATTATACCATAACACCAAATTAGATAACCTAACAATGTTTCAGAAGGAGTTTGATGTCCTACTTTTTTTTGAGTAATTTACTGGGACTATTTTGTCAATGACCTATGACTCTATGAGACAACATCTTGTTTTAAAAAGGTGAACAACCAAAGACAAAAACTCTACTAAATATTCGATTAATTCTTTACAACAATATTCAATACAATTGGCTTGGCTCTATATATATTCTTGTATTGCTATATAAATAACTCATACAATCACCAAAGTCTCCACCCCATCTCCTCTCTAGATACCAACACAACATTCTTATAACATCTCAAGCTTTGTGTCGAGCACCTAATCATGGCGTCTTACAAATGCTTATTCTTGGCTTTCATCGTTGTTTTAACGATTTCCAGCATGGATGTAAGCTTAGCAGCTCGTAATCTTCTGCAACTGCCAACACTGCCACCATTGCCTTCTAACCCGAATCTGCCACAGCCGACGGTACCAACGTTGCCAACCACCCAGCCATCTCTACCAATTCCAAGCTTGCCTAACATTCCAGGTCTTCCAAAATTCAGTCTGCCTCCACTTCCAAGCATGCCTTCAATCCCAAAAAATTTTCCCTCTATCCCTTTTCTCTCCCCACCTCCTGCTACCACTAGCCCATGATGACTTTGTTCTATTTGTATTTTATATATGTTCTACTTTGCTTTGGTGTGTGCATTGGCGTTAAGGATTGGTTGATGAACCTGAATCTTCTTTTATATATGTATTTCATGAATAATTTGTAGCTTTAATTAAGTATGTCATTGTACTTTATAGTAAATTATATATTTTTTGTGTATTTTTTCAATTCTTACTGTAAGTCTATAAATCTTGGAAGTTTGCTATTTAATAGATATACTTTTGAGTATTTGTCCTTATACTATACGTGTCCTTCTATCTTTCAAAATTTCTTACGAATCTCTTGGTTTCGCCAGATGATCATACATAATTCCAACTGTTACTACTAGCGGTGAGTGTGCACCCAAACCGTTAAACAGATCAACCCCGCTCAAACCAAACCATTATTTTACTAGGGGTAGGTATGTGACGTTGGTTTGGGTTGGTTTATAACTATACTCAATCTGAACTGTTACAACCCGAACCAAACCATAAGATCCAAATAGTCAGGATTGATTTAACTGAAAACTAAACCAAAGAACTATTTTCGAAAGTATATACCCAACATGCACTTAAAATACTACCTATGTATTAATGTATGTAATGAAAAAATAAAAAAAAAAAATTAGAAAACATACCTCAATGGTGTGTGATCATGATCTCTTAATACAGTTTGGCTGCTCTAAGAAAGAAAATTGGAGATCCATGCGTTGTAATATTTTTAAAATTTCTTCTTTGTAAACAAGAGAGAGTGGCTACCCATGTTTTAACTTTTGATTATGTAAAGTTGTGTGCAGCCAATTTAAGAGAATAGCAATTAAAAATTATGGTTTCAATGTGAGTTTACAAAAACACCATATTCAATTATTGCGGTGACACCAAATCGCGATAATTAGATCACACTTGGAAACTAAATTCTAAATTGTGATAACTTGATCTTATAAAAATCATCATAAATTTATCACGGTTAATAAGAGCCGTCATATATTAATGATCCTAGTAACCGTGATATTTTATTATCAATTATAGAGTGTGTGATAAATATATATACAATGGGTTTTAAAAGATAATATTTCTAAATGACAGGTAATAAAAAAAATACAATAAAATTGCATGACAAAAACATATTTTTATTATAATGCGATCAACCCGTTCAAACCAAACCAATTTCTAAATCGACAATAAGCTCTATAGAGCTTTTTTAATAATAATAATAATAATAATAAATAAATAAATAAATAAATAAGGAAAAGAAAAACGAAAACAGCGGCATGCATGCCCTAAAACACATTAATCTAAAAAGGGACGCAAGCCTCAACATAACCTAATTAATCAGATCAGTGGAACCATTCATTTCTGCCTCAACCTATACGGCCCAATTAGTAACAATGCTTAATTTTGTTTGGGTCACTGAAGCTGCAGAATTATGGCTAATCTTAGTCTCAAGGAAGGCGCTTAAAACTCCCCCTACTCATTTGAAACTTAGAATTATATAAAATCTTTAAAAAAAAAAATGTATATTTGAGACTTGGAATTAGATAAAACCAAACCAATAAATATTGTAATGAAAAAAAATCTACATTAAATTCTTTTAAACTTAAATATATTCCATTATTTCAATAAAAATGACAACGGTTTTTTTTTTTTTTTTTTTTGGGTTGATGCATTTATTTAGAATATGAGGGTTAAGGCTCACTCTACCCTTTACTATGTGTACCTTTGTTTTTTAATTAGTAAAATTTCCTTGTGCAAGCTTTCATTCAAGAAAATTTATTTTACTTCCACTTGATGTTGAATTCGAGCTAATTACGTACCGGACGCAACTGTAACATTGATGCAGCCATCAAAGAGCCTTGCAAGTGGAGAAGACCGTCACACGTAGAAGAGGAGGCGGACTGCGTTCAGGCACCAGCAGCGGCAGCGTAACCAGCCGAGCAGCGGCGGGCAGCAGTGGCGTCGTTCTGCGCCCAGTTGCTAACCCGAAACAGCAAGCTAGGTCGTTGAGTGGGTTGAGATGCTTCAATTATGGTGGCGTTGAACACAGACAGTTCGAGCGCAAGAAATTGAGCAAGAAAGTATGGATCGCTGAGACGGAAGAAGAAGAAGAAGCAAGCATTGGAGTTGAACCCATATTTGATGAAGAGGAGGAAGTCCAAGAAGAATATTGTGGAAGTTGGTGAAGAACCTCAGTTTGATGAAGTAGAGACCATGGAAGAGGACCTTATGGACAGCGACACTGGTGCTTTGTTGATGGAGCAGCGTCTCTGTGCAGAGATGCAGCAGTTTGAAGATAAAGACGAAGCTGAAACAGGGGACGAACTGCAGTTTGATGGAGAGGAGATGGTCAATGAAGATTGGGTGGAGGGCGATGTTGGCTCGTTGTTAATGTTAAGATCTGCTTCCATAACAATTAATGAAGAGTTCGGACCAGAAATAGCTGAAGTGGAATGGCCAGCAGCAGCAAAATGTGACAAGGAGGAGGCTTTGAGCGAAGGCAACACAGCTGCTGAACAAGGGACAGCCATAGTGATGAGGCATGTGTGTTCGTCTCCACGTGTAGATAGGAGTGATTGGCTTCGGAACAATGTGTTTCATTCGACTTGTACCATACTTGGCAAGGTGTGCCGATTTGTTGTTGACAGAGGAAGTTGCGAAAACATTGCGTCTATCGACGTGGTTAGCAAATTGGGAATCAAGACCGAAAAGCATTCGACACCATATAGGTTGATGTGTTCAGTTTACCTTTCCAAAATTCGAGGACGAATTTTCTCCAACTTGGAGAGAATGATGCAGCCATCAAAGACGATACGGCAAACAAAGGTTTGGATTTCATGGAGCGGAGGAATCGACTCGAAGTCAAAGGGTGCGGAAAGAAGGAAGCAAAGACTCGGCTTGGTCGGAACGGTCGGAATGGTCGAAACGGTCAGAATGGTCAAATTTCGGGGGTCTTTTCAGAGGGCAAACGAACTCAAAATTGACATTATAATATGTTTTCGGAAAGCCTAAGACGAGCCCTACAAATGTTTTGAAGACTCCGTCTTCTATAAAGGGCTTCAGAATATCCAATTTCGGCCATCAAGATTATTGCGCGAAGACTTGAGCTGGACGAGAGCTGGACACTGTGAGTTGGACGAGATGATCCGGGCTGATTTTCATGGATCTCTACAGAGAGCATATGAAGTCGGATCGTCTATTATAATATTTTTCCGGAAAGCCCAAGACGAGCCCTACAAATGTTATGAAGACTCCGTCTTCTATAACGGGCCACAGCATATCCGAATCTAGCCATTTAATTTCTGGCGCACCAAGACAGCAGTTTCTTGTTTTATGGTTTTTTAGGTTATTAATTATTTTATGATTTGATTTTTAAATCAAATCCAATTTCCTTTTCTAGATAGGTTTTTAATGTTTTTGGATTCTTTTGATTTTTAGGAGATTTTATTTCTTTTCCATTTAGGATTCTTTCCCTTTTGTTTAGGATTTTCTTGTTAGTCAAGTTTTGCAATTCTATTTAAGCAGATTGTATTAGGGTTTGAAAGGTGGCTTTTGATTAATAAAATTCAGAGATGTTTCTCAACTATCCATTTACATTATCCTTCGTGCGCGAAGTCGATTATCGTATTTGAAGCCTAATATTCCGGTATTCGTGCGCGAATCAACGGAACGTTAGTAGGTTGTTTTCAATTTGTTTCTTGCAGGTTTTTCTCGACAGAGCTTCCGCTACATCAGTTTGAGCTCTTTCGAGAAAAACTTGCAAGAAACAAATTGCAAAAAACAAATTAAAAACAACCTACTAACGTTCCGTTGATTCGCGCACGAATACCGGAATATTAGGCTTCAAATACGATAATCGACTTCGCGCACGAAGGATAATGTAAATGGATAGTTGAGAAACATCTCTGAATTTTATTAATCAAAAGCCACCTTTCAAACCCTAATACAATCTACTTAAATAGAATTGCAAAACTTGACTAACAAGAAAATCCTAAACAAAAGGGAAAGAATCCTAAATGAAAAAGAAATAAAATCTCCTAAAAATAAAAAGAATCCAAAAACATTAAAAACCTATCTAGAAAAGGAAATTGGATTTGATTTAAAAATCAAATCATAAAATAATTAATAACCTAAAAAACCATAAAACAAGAAAATGCTGTCTTGGTGCGCCAGAAACTAAATGGCTAGATTCGGATATGCTGTGGCCCGTTATAGAAGACGGAGTCTTCATAACATTTGTAGGGATCGTCTTGGGCTTTCCGAAAACATATTATAATAGACGATCCGACCTCATATGCTCTCTGTATAGATCCACGAAAATCAGCCCGGATCATCTCGTCCAGCTCACAGTGTCCAGCTCTCGTCCAGCTCAAGTCTTCGCGCAATAATCTAGATGGCCGAAATTGGATATTCTGCAGCCCTTTATAGATGACGGAGTCTTCATAACATTTATAGGGCTCGTCTTGGGCTTTCCGAAAACATATTATAATGTCAATTTTGAGTTTTTTTTCCCTCTGAAAAGACCCCCAAAATTTGACTATTCTGACCATTTCGACCATTCCGACCGTTCCGACCAAGCCGAGTCTTTGCTTCCTTCTTTCCGCACCCTTTGACTTCGAGTCGATTCCTCCGCTCCATGAAATCCAAACCTTTGTTTTCCGTATCGTCTTTGATGGCTGCAACATTCTCTCCAAGTTGGAGAAAATTCGTCCTTGAATTTTGGAAAGGTAAACTGAACACATCAACCTATATGGTGTCGAATGCTTTTCGGTCTTGATTCCCAATTTGCTAACCACGTCGATAGACGCAATGTTTTCGTAACTTCCTCTGTCAACAACAAATCGGCACACCTTGCCAAGTATGGTACAAGTCGAATGAAACACATTGTTCCGAAGCCAATCACTCCCATCTACACGTGGAGACGAACACACATGCCTCATCACTATGGTTGTCCCTTGTTCAGCAGCTGTGTTGCCTTCGCTCAAAGCCTCCTCCTTGTCACATTTTGCTGCTGCTGGCCATTCCACTTCAGCTATTTCTGGTCCGAACTCTTCATTAATTGTTATGGAAGCAGGTCTTAACATTAACAACGAGCCAACATCGCCATCCACCCAATCTTCATTGACCATCTCCTCTCCATCAAACTGCAGTTCGTCCCCTGTTTCAGCTTCGTCTTTATCTTCAAACTGATGCATCTCTGCACAGAGACGCTGCTCCATCAATAAAGCACCAGTGTCGCTGTCCACAAGGTCCTCTTCCATGGTCTCTACTTCATCAAACTGAGGTTCTTCACCAACTTCCACATATTCTTCTTGGACTTCCTCCTCTTCATCAAATATGGGTTCAACTCCAATGCTTGCTTCTTCTTCTTCTTCTTCTTCCGTCCCAGCGATCCATACTTTTTTGCTCAATTTCTTGCACTCGGACTGTTTGTGTTCAACGCCACCATAACTGAAGCATCTCAACCCACTCAACGACCTAGCTTGCTGTTTCGGGTTAGCAACTGGGCACAGAACGACGCCACTGCTGCCCGCCGCTGCTCGGCTGGTTGCACTGCCGCTGCTGGTGCCTGATCGCAGTCCGCCTCCTCTTCTATGTGTGACGGTCTTCTCCACTTGCAAGGCTCTTTGATGGGCTGCAGATACAGTACCCGGGTCAAAGAGTTTCACAACCTCAATGATTTGCGAACAAAGGCCACCACAATACCTAGATACTCTTGAGTTTCTTGAATATTGTTACGCACAAGTAGTTGGTAGAACTCCGTTGTATACTCATCAACTGTCCGCAAACCTTGACGCAATTTTTGCAATTTTTGGTACATTAATTTCTGAAAGTTGTGGGGTAAAAATTCTGATCATATCTTTCTCTTCATCTTCTCCCAATCCGTTAATTTTGACTTTCCCATTCGAGACCGTGACAGCTTGAGTTGCTGCCACCATGCGGCTGCCCGTCCTCGAAGCCGAGTTGCCACCAAGGCTACCCTTGCATTCATTGGCACGTTTTTAAACTCCAAGATCTCTTCCACGACTCTAAGCCAATCGAGGAATTCTTCAGGCATAAGGTCGCCCTGAAATTCTAGAATATCTGTCCGCATACCCGACTCCCACCGCCGGCTATTTTCACGCGCTCGAGCTCTTCGACGCGGCTGCGGAACCAAGTCTTCCTCGCTGCTCTCCTCATTACTCTCTTCCTTGTCTCCATTCGAACTTAAGTATAGGGGACGGAAGGTATTTTGGTTGGCCATTAACATAGCGATTTGCTTAGTTAATCGCGAAACCCGTTGCCCCAATCGTGCCATGAGGTCACGTTCGATGGCTTCTTCTACGGGAATCTGGTTAGGTTGTCATCTCTTCGGCGGCATGTTGATGTCCCGAACGAACACGGCTCTGATACCAAACTGATGTAATGGAAGCTCTGTCAAGAAAAACCTGCAAGAAACAAATTGAAAACAACCTACTAATGTTCCGTTGATTCACGCACGAATACCGGAATATTAGGCTTCAAATACGATAATCGACTTCGCACACGAAAGATAATGTAAATGGATAGTTGATAAACATCTCTGAATTTTATTAATCAAAAGTCACCTTTCAAACCCTAATACAATCTACTTAAATAGAATTGCAAAACTTGACTAACAAGAAAATCCTAAACAAAAGGGAAAGAATCCTAAATGGAAAAGAAATAAAATCTCCTAAAAATCAAAAGAATCCAAAAACATTAAAAACCTATCTAGAAAAGGAAATTGGATTTGATTTAAAAATCAAATCATAAAATAATTAATAACCTAAAAAACCATAAAACAAGAAACTGCTGTCTTGGTGCGCCAGAAACTAAATGGCTAGATTCGGATATGCTGTGGCCCGTTATAGAAGACGGAGTCTTCATAACATTTGTAGGGCTCGTCTTGGGCTTTTCGGAAATATATTATAATAGATGATCCGACCTCATATGCTCTCTGTAGAGATCCACGAAAATCAGCCCGGATCATCTCGTCCAGCTCACAGTGTCCAGCTCTCGTCCAGCTGAAGTCTTCGCGCAATAATCTAGATGGCCGAAATTGGATATTCTGCATCCCTTTATAGAAGATGGAGTCTTCATAACATTTGTAGGACTCGTCTTGGGCTTTCCGAAAACATATTATAATGTCAATTTTGAGTTCGTTTGCCCTCTGAAAAGACCCCTGAAATTTGACCATTCTGACCGTTTCGACCATTCCGACCATTCCGACCAAGCCGAGTCTTTGCTTCCTTCTTTCCGCACCCTTTGACTTCGAGTCAATTCCTCCGCTCCATGAAATCCAAACCTTTGTTTGTCGTATCGTCTTTGATGGCTGCATCAAACATCCTTAAAACCTGTAAGGTCTCATTTATTGATTGGCTTATTTCGTTGACAAACCATATATTGAGGTTTTAATGTAAGCGTAACTTAGACTCTCAAGACCTCAAGAGAAAAAGCACTCACACCCAACTCATGCATATATGTTTATGTTCTATAGAAGAGATGCATATATATATTTCTAAGTGCTTACATGCAAATGAAGAGATGTAGTTGCACACACATACAACTCATGCATATATGTTTATCTTGTATGTTGTGTATGTTCTATAGGTGCATTAATGTTCATTAATCTCTCTTCATGCTTGTTCATATGATTGCATCTTATGTTGATTAATTACCTAGTCACATTTAGGCATTTAGGATGCATCATACTGTTGGGCGCTGTTCAAAGCGATGTACATAGCGATGTTCGAACAACGCCTATCTGAGACTTGGTGAGGCTTGGCATAGGCGCTCTACAGACCTGATTGATTTAATTCGGTCGTTGTTGGGTCACTGTACAGTCACTATACAAAGCGTTGTACGTACAGTGCTATGTACAGTGATACTTTGTTTTCCCAAGAGAACAGAGCTTTGGAGTTGTTGAGTCACTATTCAAAAGCGCTCTACGTACAGCGCCAATGAAGAATGTTCTTCATTTTCCCAAGTAGGCGATGTACAAGTCACTCTACGTACAACGACTAGTACAGCACCAGCAAAATATGTGCCACTTTTCAAAACAATGTCATTTCATTTTAGCACCCTATGTATATGCCTTTTTGCCTTTAGGTTAGTTAAAGGAGATCAAAATCAGATATTTTATTTAGCATATTTTTCCAAAAGAAAAATTCACTAAAGAACTCTCCTTTGTTTACTCAAACACTTTTCCATGAGCATCATTTAACATCTAGCATCATCCTTGATCATCTAGGTGTCATCTTTGCATGGGTTTTTCAACACACTTTGCTTGGTAAGTTTTTCACTTATATCTTACATATTTTGTGTCTTTCTTAACAAGTGATCGAACCAAAATTGGTATGATTTTGGTCCTCACTTCCTTCTCTTTTTGCTTGATTCTTGGGCAATATCTCATGATTTAATGGTTTGAATTATGTGTTTTTAGATTTTTATAAAGTTCAGAGGCATTGGAGTAATATTGGTGGTAAAAGTGGCTGAAATTGTAAAAAGTATGTGCAGATCATTCATATTCAAAGAGGCATATCTCTCTCCTCAGATCAAACCACATTTCCAATTACATATATTAGGAAAGCCCCGGAAGTCTACTTTCCAGCGGTTTTTACGGATTACGATTCCGAGTCTTCTACAGAAAATTATACCTATTTTAGTAACTGCTGCAGATTCCCTATCGCCACGGCGACCGTAGGGCGACGCCATGACGAACTCCACTTTCTAGAAGCAACGAATGGACATTTTTCAAGCCATTTTTTAGGGGTATTCTTGTCCTTTCATGCCCATTTCATACCCTAGCTTTTCTAACATATAAATACACCATTTTATGCTAAGAATTGATAACTCTTGACATCTCTTGACAACCAAGAAACCTCCTTTCTCCACCACTCCTAATCCCACCATTCTCCTCTCCAATAAACACCTAGATTACTCCACATAAATTATTCCTCTCTTTCCATTTTCTCCACCCATTTCCTTTGTTACTTTCCATTTGACTCCACCTATCTAGACACCTCCTCAACATCCAATCTTTGCACAAGACTCAAGCAAGGAAGCTTAAGGAAGGATCAAGCTTACAAGAGAGACCCAATGGTGATTTCTCTTCATTTTACTTCCTTTCTTTGTTTGTGATTATGTGTAATTAAACCCCCTTTCTAGGGGGATGATTTGAGACACTTTTGGACAATGAGTATTTATTAAGGCTTTCAATATTTTGTTTGCATAATTAGAGTTTTATTTACTTTTTAATTAGATCCTACACTTATGTGATTAAATGAGTATTGACACACTTATTGATCGAACCAAAATTGGTATGAGTTTGGCCCTCATTTCATTCTATTTTTGCCTGATTCTTGGGCATTATCCAGTGATTTAATGGTGTAAAATCAAGTGTTTCAGGTTTTATTAGGTTTCAAGAGCATTTGGGATGAAGATGAGGACTTGGGTGCAAAAAGGCTCACAAATGGGAAGAAACAGGGCATTTTCGCCACTTAGACATAAGGAGGTCGCTACATGGGCGCCATGGCGATAGAGGATTCTTCAAGTCATCAGAAGGTCGCCATTTGGTCGCCACTTGAGCGCCATGGCGACAGAGGAAATTGCAAAGCATCTCATGGTCGCCATGGCGACCTACACTTGCAAATGGCGACCACATAGGAATTCCAACGTAGGAATTCCAAAGTGGGAAGGGTCGCCACTTGGTCGCCATTTGGTCGCCATGGCGACAGAAGAACCCATGAGAGGTCGCCATTTGAGGTCGCCAGAAGGACAAGTGGCGACCACGTTGGAATTCCAGCGTAGGAATTCCAGTGTTGGCATTCAAGAGGGGTATTCTTGTCATTTCATACCCATTTCATACCCTAGCTTTTCACACCTATAAATACATCACTATTTTTCCTCTTTTAGACAATTCTTGACCACCAAAAAACCTCCTTTCTCCACCATTCCTTTTCTCTCCATTTTCTCTCCTACCTAAACTTAACATCTAGATTACCTCCCCTAATCATTCCTTTTCTTCCCATCTTCTCCACAAATCTCCTTAGTCACTTCCCATTTGACTCCACCTATCTAGACACATCTTCATCATCCACTCTTTACACAATGAGCATCAAAGGCAAGGAAAGGATCAAGCTTACAAAAGGAGGCCCATGGGTGATTTCCTAATCTTTTACTTGCATTCCCTTTGATTGTAATATGTGTAATTAAATCCCCTTTCTAGGGTTTTGATGTGAGAATATTTGGATTGGGATTTGTTTAAGTTTTAATATATTTTAATTTCTATTTGTGTTCTATTCATTTTATAATTAGATTCTTTGCATTATATAATTGACATGTATACCCACTAGTTGATTATAATCTTGCTTAGGATAATTTGTTATATAATCTTGATTGGATTGACAACCTTGATGGATTGAGAACTTAGTGAATAGGATAGATTGTCGGAGGGTATATCAACCACGATAATCTAAGCCGTTAATTGTAACAAATCGATCCCACCGTGACCCCCTTTCCTTAATCGGTTAGGCATTGCGGTGGGAAGTTGTTTAGGGTCCATAATAATGGCTCAAACACATTTTAGAAATCAATTGGTTAATATTTACGAGATTTGTTCACTAAAGTAGCTTGATAAGCATTTCTCGTAATTCATTTGTGATTTCATTAATTCCCTAGCTATTCTCTTAATTGTTTATTCCATTATCTTATCTAGATTTGTTAAATATTCTTTTATTAGTTATTAGGTTTATTTTTCATGTATGTTTGATGGCTTGACAACCCATTCACTCATCCATATTTTAATGATTTATTTTATTGCATATAGATTAGTTAATTTATTCAACTAATCACTCTAATTCCCTGTGGAACGAATCCCGCTTGCCACTTTACTAATTTTCTATCTAAGTGGTGAGAAATTGGTTTTCTAAATGAACACATCTAAATATCATTTTGTTGAGTACACAAACGACGCTCATCACTTATTGATTACAATATGTTGTAGGATATTTGTGATAAAATTGATTAAGTTATTGACACACTTGATTGATTATAGCACATAGTGAATATGATAGGCTTTTGGAGGGTAGGCCTACCACAATTGCTTAGGCCATTCGATCGTCACTAACCTATCCCGCCGTGACCCCCTCTCCTTAATCGGTTAGGCATTGCGGTGGGAAGTTGTTTAGGGTTCGTTGTGACGGTCTAAACAACACTTTTGAATGAGATCGGTCCTTGATTGTGTGAATAATGCATTAATGAAGCCATTGATGAATTGCTCAAAGTCCATTAGCTACTCTATCATTTCCCTAGACTCCCAATTAATTGTATAATCCATTTTCTTATCTAGGTTGTTGTTATTGGATTCCTATCTATTCATATTCTCTTTACATTTTATTGCTTTTAGTTTTCCATGTATGTTTGATGGTTTCTTAAACCATACACCATTCAAACTATCATGATTTACTTTATTTGCATTTTTAGATTAGTTAATTAATACAACTAACCACTCTAATTCCCTGTGGAACGAATCCTACTTGCCACTTTACTAATTTAATATCTAAGTGGATTTTCTAAGTGGTTAAAAAAGGTTTTCAAAACGATCACATTTAAAACATTATTTTGTTGAGTACACAACGACGGCTCATCAACAAGCAATCTGATTTATTACTTGTATGCCATTATAATATATTCTAGATACAAGATTGAGATTAGTGTATTGATTGTTTGAGAGTTGTATTGGGATAGCGATCTAGTTTTCATGATCTATGCTTAGCTAAGCTTTTTTACATGTCATTTAGCTATTGATATCTAGGATTGTTTTAATTGCATTATTATCATCCTAGATAAGCATATAGGGTTTCCTAGCTCTAATTGCATTTTGGATATTTCATATATTCACATAGGCATTTTATCTCTTCATTAAGAAGTAAGACTTGTGTAACTTCCGGGATTAGGTTGTATAAATCACAAGCAATTGGACTATGTTCACTTATACCGGGATTAGGTAGGTGTGTGATTATATACCAGGATTAGGTTGTAATCTTTATCATATTTAGTGGATTCGAGGTTCGTGTAGGGAAAAATTGTACCCACAGCGGAAGCGAGACTAAAAAATAGTTTGAGTAGCTTTTAAAATTTTTCCAATTTTATGAACCTTAAACCCTTTTGATTAATTAAAGATATATAAAAATAAACAAAAGATTAATACCTCTTGTCGCGTGATCCGATTGACTTGCGTCGATGGTAATCCGCAAGATCTTCAATCCTAGCACGAACGTGGATCACCTAGGAGCGTGGTCTCCCTTTCTTTGAATTGCAAACCTGTGATTGGATTAAACAAACTTTTCTTGATTCGTTAGTCCCAAAAACAATCTAAAGAAACCTAAGATTATTCCGGTCACTTTTGAGTTCTCAATCTTATGATCGAAACTCGCGTGAACCTAGATCGATATAGTATTCACAAGCTTATTGATGAATAAGCAACTAGAATACAATCAAAGAATAATCTATGTTCCTTTTGTTTTTAGTAGAATAATAGATCTCTAACTATGAGTTGAGGAGAAGAAGAAGAAGAAGAAAATTCTGCACACAAGCCTTAGTGGTGGCCGAAATTATAAGTTGCCTTATATAGGTGGCCAAATTTTTCTTCTTCCTTCTTTAGGGTTGGCCGAATTCTCTTCCTAAAATAATTAGGGTTGCCGCAATTTCCAAACCAAAATTCATTAGTTTGAATTGCACCCTAATTCCTATTTAGAAAAGATTTCCAAAACCTAATCAAACTCATAAATCTTTTATTCCTTATTTGACTAAAATAAAAAGACTTCCTATTTGATCAAATAAATAAAATTAATTATTTATTTTCCTTGTCAAACAAGTCTTTCTATTTAATTATACTACTACCAATAGTATACAAATAGGAATCATATTTCCTATTTAGAAAAGATTTGTTACTTTAATTAAACAATTAATTAATTAATTAATTAATTCTTATTTAATTAAATAATGAAACAAAATAATATTTAATGCCATTATAGCATGTTGCCGCCCCACATATATACATTGGGCCAAATATTATTTTTCTTATTTCATTAAATCCATAGGTCTTTAAATAAAAAGCACACATGTGAACTAGACCCATTCTTACTAAAAGAAACAAGCCCACATGTCATCCATTAATATATAAATATAATTGTGCAGCCCATTATATAAATAATGTGCAAATTATATTCTTAATACATTAAATTGCAATTCTAGATGGACCCTAAATTGGTCCGGTAAAATATAACAAGTGATCCATGCAAGTCCGTGTGGATTGGGGATCTTGGCGGGCTATCTAAATTTAAGCTCTAATAGACATAACCTAATCACAATCAACAAATGATTCACTTAGGTCCGATCCATTAATTTTAGCTCATTCCACTAAAGAGCTAAAATTGAACTCTTAAATAAAGACAGAAAAGGAAGATGCTTCCTCATTCATACCCTAGACAATCATATTGGAGATAGTGTATCCTCGTGATTAATATCAGTAATCGCCAAGAGTTCATAGACCGCCTATAACTCTCCAAGTTACCATATTTACTCATATGACCACGTTTTGAACTTGGATATTTTGACTTGTCCAGAAGCCATGTTTTCAATAGACACTATTGAAAACTCAACGTTGAGATTTAATATCCAATTACCTCAAAACATCCATATGATGATATTATACTCTCATTTAATAAATGGAGCCACGATGTCCATATCTATAAATGAAGTCCTCTATCGATTAACAAATGAATATCACCAAACTATCGAGGATAGACTATGCGATATAATCGTACTCATTGATAGCTCAAATGATATCACCTGCAACCATAAGTCCATCATTTATTTCAGGATTAAGATAGACTCTCCGATTGTCCTGATAATGAAATTACTTTTATCTACTGACGGTTATAGATAAAGTATTTCATTGTGATCCTGTTCAATGCACCCAGTGCACTAGATTCTTTTGCTCGAAGACACTCCAATGATTTTAGACTCATCATATCTCATTTGATCCCACTCAAATGCTAGCAAAAGAATTCTACAACTTTAACAAGATAAAGGTGCCCAACCTTTAACTTAAGTTGTGAACGATATTCAAGACTAACTAAAGAATTGTGTCTACCACATACATATCCAGATGTATGAACAATTCTTCTTTTCTCATAGTCTTTAGACCTTATGATTATTTACTTTAACAATTATTAAACTATAAATGCTATAAGATTTGTTTAAAACAGAAATCACTTTATTAATATGAAACAGATTGTTAAATACAATATTACACTCTTGCTATTGAGCATAATCCTAACAGTTCGAGTGTGGCGCACTTATTAGCCCGTGATTTTTCCCGTAAGGGTTTCCACGTAAATATCAAGTGTTATTTAATATTCCGCACATATTACACTTGCTATATTATATTGACTAGTTAGGGGTATTTTCGTAATCTTGACCATACTCGAAAATTAGGTAAAATCGGATAAAATTTATTCACTCCCCCCTAGATTAATATTGTACACACCTATAATTTGTTTCAAAACCCATATGATAAGTGTCAACCTCAAAACATCAGATTAGTTATAATTTATTCTGTACTTTCGTTTTTGTTGATTTACTTAGAATGAAATTTATCAACTCAAATGAGTTGTATTGATTGATATTTTTATATTTTATTATTTATTATTCAATTGGCAAACTGTTATAAAAAGAATTGTTGCAGATATGGATTGTAATTACTAAACACTATCTGAGGTGCTTTTATTAAAGTGGTTCTCAATTAGATGTTCATTTAACTAAAGGGTTAATTGCACTAATGTCCCCTGAATTATACGCTAGGTAGCAATGTGTCCCTGAACTCTTTTTTAATAGTAAACCCCTTGAACTTTCATTTATTAGCAGAAGCTGACGGAATAGTAACGGAACTTCATTCACTATAAGAAAAAAAGGGCTATTGGGACGATTATTTTTTTTCATCCCAATAGCCCAAAATTTGTCCCTGGAGACCAATCGGAATGAAACAAATTCGTCCCAAATCACATCGCCTCAGGTCGGTCACAATAGCATCTTTGGGACGAAAATTGAAAATCTTCCCTAAAACATACCGGATGAATTATCTTTGGTGTGAAAATTATGAGATTTTGGGATGAAAACTAGATTTTGTTCCAATAGAATATCTATTGAGATGCTTTTAATGCGTCCCATTAGATATACTACTGGGAGTCTGGGACGACATTTATGTGTCCCATTAGATTTGCTATTGGGATGACATTTAAAACTGGATTTCATTCCAATAGAATATTTATTGGGACACTATTAATTCATCCCATTAGATGTACTATTAGGATGACATTTATGCGTCTCATTAGATTTGTTATTGGGACATCATATAAGCGTCCCATTAGATGTACGATTGGGATGACTTTAGTGCGTCCCATTAGAATAAATATTGGGACAAAATTGTTTCGTCCCATTATACAGCTTATTGGGACGATTTTTGTTTTCATCCCATAAGATTTCTATCGAGATGATTTATTTATGTCCCAATAAATGTGTTATTGGGATGATGTGGGTGCTATAGGGATGAAATATTTATGTCCCAACTAGTGTTCTAGAAATCGACGGCCTAGGCCGATTAATCGGTTCAATTCAGCTAATCGGCGGGTTACTAAGGCGAAATGGTCAAAATCGGCCTCATTCCACAGTCTCTGAGTACTCGTCCAAGTTGGTGACTAATCATCCAAGTCGGCGACTAATGGACAAGTCGGCTAGTGTAGGAACACACAGGAAAAATGCAGAGGAACACTTGGGATTGAAAGGAGATGAGTGGTATAAAAGAGAAATAAATGAAAAATAGATCAAACCAAGAGAGTAGAAAAATACCAACCATTTTGAACACTTATTTGAGGAAGACATGAAGGCTCTGGTGGTGGGTGATGATGGTTACTAGAGAGAGAGAGAGTTGAAGAGTAAAAAGAATAGTGTTTGTGAATTGTGACGTTGAAGAATGAGAGATCGGAAAGTTATTGGGAAGAAGAAAAGCAATATTGTAATTATGAGGGCTATAAATTGATGTACCTACAACACGTAGACAACAAGTGCCCTTTAAACTTGGGGCAGTGTGCTTACTTGATTGGTCTTTTTAAGTTAATGCTTATCCAAATTTTCTATTGAGATGAGATGAGGATGACGTAGGTGGCTAGAAACAAAATAGTATCTAGTTCGCATTCTATTCCAATAATCCAAATGAGAAGAAGCAGTTGAATGATTAAAAAAATTCCGAGTATCACTAATTAGTCGGCCTAGGCGCTAGACGCCAAGTCTCCGCTAGACTAGCGCCTAACGACTACTATAACACCAATCCCAACAGGTTATAAAAATGTAAATTTTTGTTCCCAAATACCGTTTTTTATTGTTTAAAATATTAATTTAATTTTGCTCTTAATATTCAATATAAATAAAAAGACAATCAAATATTACAAAATATATAAAGCTTCCAACATCTATATATTTCACCCATAGTCTGACATAAGTTTTGTTTACATCCAAAAATCCATAATATCTGCAAAAAGAAAGTCTATATACCTAACTATATATACTTTGAGGTCTAACATATCTAAAAGGACTTTAACATATGTCACTACATGATAAAAATGCATAAACTACATTATCATGTGCAAAAGGAACTAATGCAATACATACAATCAAAAGATCACGGATCAGAAGAGTTACGCACATACAGTGCAAACAAAACCTCCATCTGGGATAGTCGATTCTCCATAGTAGTCATATTCTTCTTATTTTCTTGAATTTCTCTCTCTTGTTCAACCAATTTCGCCTCTTGCTCTTCTATTTTTTTTTATTATTTTTTTTGCTATACTTCCAACTTCTCTTGTTGTGATTCTAACTCCCCTTACTAAGTTGTTATGATATCTTGTAGTTTGTTTGTTTTTTCTGTTGGTGTGACACGCATTGAAGCCGGTTTTGGACCAAAACCTAAACCCTTGACATAGCTGAGTTTCTTCTATTGGTGTGAGCACGTGGAAGTGACACGTTCTTCCTTTGGAAGTCTTTCTTGATCACCCAATATGGTTTTCATTTGCTCCTACAAATATAATTAGTTAACATTTGTGTAAGTGCCTCACTTTTTAATTATCTTATTTCGTTGACAAAATCACAATGGGGTTCAATCTTATAAGGGTAGCTTAGGATTGAAGTTTTTCTCCTCAAATGCTTAAGGACCTCATTGTGGATTTCTAAAGCTTCATGGAAGGTATAAACTTGTTCTTGACTCTCTTTGAAGAGATTTAGTTGCACACACACACTCTGTAGCATGCATGTGTGATATTTACTTCTTGGTTTGTTTGTATTTCATATCATTCACACTTGCACATTTTGTGACTATGTTTTGGCTAGTCTTAGTGTGTGCGCTGGTGCCTTGACGCAGGTTACCAGCGCAAGTCACCAGCGCAACCTTGGCAGAGGTTTACCGCTGGTGTTGCACTGGTCGTGCGCCTGTGTCTTGCGCTGGTCGTCTAGCGCAAGTTGTGCGCTTAGGCTGTGCGCTGGTGGTGCACTGGTGACCAGCGCAACCTCACCAGCGCAAATGACGAAATCTGAAGCGTTTTTTCCAAAACGACATCACTTTGTTTGGATCTCATATATATATGTCTTGTTTGGCCTTGGCTCATTTTTAGAGCAAAAATCACATCTTTTTGAGAGCCTCTAAGTGTCTTCAAAGCCAAGGTATCAAGAACATTTTTTTATTACTTCAAACAACAAAACCCATCATTCTTGCATGATTCATTCATCATCTAGCATGTTCTAGTATGATTCCCTTAGGGTTTTCATCTTTGCTCACATGACTTATAGTTAGAACATCTCTTGCATCATGTCACATGTTCTCTCTCTACAAGATTGCTCATTTATTACTTGAATAGGTTCAAGATTGCTCCCTTATGACTTGACTTAGGTTCAAGATTGTGTTATTGTGTTTTGTGAGTTGTATTGTGGTAGATATTGCATATAGGACTTTGTTTGTCTATTTTGTTATGTTTTATACATGACACTTAGTAAGATGATATCTAGGAATGTCTAACATGTTCATCCATGCCTAAATAAGCTAAAATGTCTAACCTTGCATTTTGAGCATCTTGAATATTGCACATATTCACACTAGGTTGTTTTATCTCTTCATTTAGAGTCAAGTCTTATATTTGCCTTGTTGGTAGTTTGCAAGCATGAACTAGGTTCACTTCTAAAGGCTCGTGGGTAGCAAAGACGGATTAGTAATCTTAGATGTGATGCGGTCAACCTAGATTGTAATCGTATTTGCAAGTAGTGGATTGAGGTTCTAGTGTGGCGCACAAAACAGCCCGTGGTTTTTCCCCGTGTGGGTTTCCACATAAAAATCATGTGTTATTTACTTTTCGCATTCTCTACACATGATTTCATTTGTTGACTAGTTGGGGTTAATTTTGTAATCTTGATTAATCCGAAAAATTGGTAAAAAGGGATTAAAATCTATTCACCCCCCCCCCCCCCCCCCCTCTAGATTATATTAGGACTCGTTTATATTTATTTTCATTTTGAACAAGAAAAAATAATGAATAATATTGAATATATATTAGAACTTACATGTGCTAGTTTTGCATTTGGATAGACCCATTGCTCCTTCTTATTATTGTAATACGTGTTTTCATATAATTGTATTTCACCCATAGTTGGATGATCTTCAAGATGATTGACAAATGGTTTTGAACCTCCACAATGAGTAAATTTAAGTTTATCCCGATTTTCAATATATTTTATTTTTTTTTACTTTTCCTACATTTAGAAAAGTAAAGATGAAAATGTTTCATATATACATAAATAAAACACAAATTAGTTTTGAGAAAAAATTTAATGCAAAACATTATAGGCAAAAGAAAAACATACATTTTTTTAACTGCAAAGGCAAAGAAGCACCCAACAACAAATAACACAAAGGCACATAGGCATAACAAGAAAAACAAACAACCCAGAGCAACAACCCACGCTGGAGACTAAACAAACAACAAACACCAAGACCAACAAGACCATCAGAAACCAAAAACCAAAAGAACATACATACAATACATTTATCTGTACCAATTGCAATTCTTTACCCTGAAAACCATTAATTCACTCATAATAGGAGAAAATATCGCTAAATCAATTTCTAAAATAAAATAAAAACCAAGTTCAACTTCAACTTTTGAGACTATAAGAAATGATTAACTACTAAAAATTGAAATCAAATCCAACAAAGTCTAATGAAATTAAAAGTAATGGATATAATAACTTTATGTACCTGATACTATTCAATACTAAAGATTTCTTTACAACGCCACACCCAATCGTCTTAGTATACATTCTTGAAAGAATTTTCAAGTGCTACCCCTATAGATGAAAATGATCTATAATGCATATTTATATCATATCTAAAAAATCTATATCTATCACTAACAAGATGATTAATCGCTAGCAAGATGATTCAGCAACACAAACAACTACTTTATTCTTTGATAATGTAATAAAAAAATAAAAAATAAATAAAAAACACTAAATATAAAAATTTTAGGGGGTGTGTGTGTGTGTGTGTGTTAGACCTGGCGCGGTTCAGATTCGGTTCTAGTTCCAATTCCGAACCGACGGTTCCGATTCTACGGATTGGTGGAACCGGAACCGGAACCGGAACCGGAACCGCTGGTTCCAGTTCCAGTTCCGGTTCCTGTTCCAGTGGAACCGGCGGTTCTAAACCTTTTTTTTTTCTTTGTTAATTAAAAAAAAAATATACTTGTATAGTTGTATTGTAAGTTGTTAAGTTGTAAATAAAATATTAAAATAAAAATAAACAAACTGACAAATTACAAAATTAAATTAAAAATCAAATGGACCACGAGTTCTATCACAGACAATAAAGTTGTGCCTGGTACATCACATGGAAAATGAGAACAAGAAATGGAAATCAAGAAGAAGAAGAAGAAGAAGAAGATTATATAATTAATTGGCAAATAGTAATAAAATCAAAGCAACGTAGAGAATTTCTGGTCTATTTTGGTAATGGTTTTCTTTTTTATTGGGCTGAGTCAAGGAGCTGATTTTTGGTAGTTGATGAGGTCCTGAGGACAACCAAGACCAAAAAAAAAATTGTCCCACCAACACACACTTTAATTATAAATAATCTCTCTCAATAAAATATATATATATATAACCACAGAGTGTTTTGTTCTTTGTTCACTTGGCTGGAGCTTTTTTTATTTTATTTTATTTATTTTATAGCTAGGCTTAATTTTGAAGTTGTTTAAAAAAAATAAAAAATAAAAAATAAAAGGAACCGGACGGTTCCGTAAAAATTAGAATTAGAATCGGAATCGGAAAACGGGTTTCGGTTTCGGTTTCGGTTTCGGTTCCGGTTCCGATTTTTCTGGTTCCGATTCTGGTTCTGGTTCCGATTCTGGTTCTGGTTCTGGTTCTGGTTCTGGTTCTGGTTCTGTCCAGTTCCTTCGGTTCTAACCGGAACTGCACCAGGTCTAGTGTGTGTGTGCCGCTCATATACAACTTGTTTTTTTTAGCTTTAGGAATTTGTTTCCATCTTGTATAGTTTAAAAGAGCAAATTTCCTGACTATATAATCAACCTCACGAGAAAGCCAGCCTCCTTTTTTTTTTTTTTTCCAGTAACCACTTAACCCATTTGTTGGGTAACTTTTATTTCTATTTTTCCAAAAGTTTCAACTACTTCATTGATCAGATGATTTACATACCTATTTGAGGTCCCCATTTCCTATATTTTATACTCGTTTTCGAACATGTTTTTGTATATAATGCATTTTGTGAGCATTGTATAGGTTATATGCCCTAAAATAAGGTGTTGAGCATAATTGAAAAGTTTCGGAGGTTAAAGGGCTGAAATTGGAAATATTCGTGTAGAACATTCAACTTTCGAGGGTCATATCTCCCTCATCCGATCGAACTACATTTCGTGTAACCTATTTTTGGAAAGCCCCATAAGTTTGTTTCCAATGCTTTTTACAGATCACAATTCTAAGTTCTCTAGAGGAAGTTATAGCCGTTTTCGTAACAATGCGAGAAGCTGAAAAACTTCACCCGAGAGAGATGTAACCTCAAGGCGAGCCCAACCCAAGGTCGCTTTCCTCTCAGATTTTCAACACTTTTCTTCGACCAAAGAGCATCCAGGTCACCCCAAGGTCGCCTTTTTACCCCAAAAATGTTAAAATTCAAGAATTTACCTCTTTACCCTTGACCTAATTCATTCCCCTATATAACCTTTGATATTTTTATACCAAAACACCAATTTCCTACCTAAGAATATTCACCTAATTAGTTTCCAACATCACCATTACTAAAATCCTACACAATCTATCTAACACTTTGACATCAATCCATGATTACTTCTTGTTTTGGGGCAATAGGAAATTAAAGGAGTTTAAAGGAGAAGAAGTGTAAAAGAAGAAGAGAAGATCTACTCTACATAGTTTTCTCTACAACTTTATCTCTTTCATTTTCTTTATATAGCCATGTATTCATTTGATCATATATGTTGTATGGCTTACTTTAGTAATATGAGCTAAATTTCTAGTGCTAGGACTTGATGAAACCTCACCCTTGACTTTATATATATTGACCTTTGATTTATCCATTATGTGCAATTGTGATTTGTATGAATGTTTTTGAGTATTTAATGCTTTCAATAGATTGATCTCTTGTTGAATGATTTTTGGTTGTGTGTTAGCACACAACGTGTTTGATAAAATGTCTTCTATGAATGTCTAGTAAGGCAGACCAACCAAGGCTAGCGTATAGGACTCCTTTTAGTGGGCCAATGTTCTTAATGAATTCATATGTATATTCCAAGGTAATCGAGAGATAGGCTCGGGTGCGTTTTAGGTGTAATCTCTATTACTCGACCGAGATTAGAGGTTAACAATTGGGTGCAAGAGTCTACAAATTGCATGAGCATATATTGGGTATGCAAGTGAGTCTAGAAAGGAATTAGGAGAGGGTGGGGTGGAGTTCGGTCTTAGCATCGTTTCCTTTAATATTACACTTGATCTCATTTCTTGTTATTTACTTACCGCAATAGTATAAAACCTTTTGAGTAGTTTACATTAACTTGCTTGTAGAATTCAATTATGAAAACCATCTTTTATTGCTTGTTTGAATAGCAATTAGGCTAATCAATTTTGGAAATCAATCACTCAATCTTCGTGAGAATGAATCTTACTTACTTGTGTACTACTCTCCCTCATAAGATTGCGAGTGTCACTTAGGAGTAGTCAATTTTTGGCGCCGCTACCGGGGATTGAACGAAACGATTGATATCGATACTAGTTAGTTTATTGCTAATTTGAACTTTTTGATTTAGTTTGTGTATTTATCTTTTTAGGTACATTTGCTCTTGCATGCACTAGTGCACGAGAAGCCAAAACCTTCGCTTCTTGGATTTTGAACCTGAATTGAGAGATTAGCTCTAAGAAATAGATGAGAGATGAAACAAATACGTTGGCATGTTCAATTATTAATTTAGAGGAGGGGTGAATAGATATTAACAATTTTACCCAATTTTCGCTTTAATCAATATTACAAAAATACCCCAATCTAGTCAATATATATAACAAGTGTAATATGTTCGGATTTTAAATAACACTTGATATTTACGTGGAAACCCTCACAGGAAAAACCACGGGCTGGTAAGTGCGCCACACTTGAACCTCGAATCCACTAAATGTGTTAACGATTACAACCTACTCCCATTAAATAATCACACACCTACCTAATCCTGGTATGAGTAAACCTAGTCCAATTTGCTCATGTGACCACATAATCCCGGTCTATCACACAAGACTTCAATTGCTTGTGATTTACGCAACCTAATCCCGGAAGCTACATAAGACTTAGTTCTCAATGAAGAGATTAACACCCTAAGTGAATATATGATGATATTCAAAGAGCATACAAAGCTAGGGAACCTTATATGCTTATCTAGGATGATTAGATGACAATAAATGCAATCCTTGATATCAATAGCTAAATGACATGTCATAAAGCTTAGCTAATCATAGATTAAAAATAACCTAGATGTTGCTATCAAAATACAACACTCAATCATGTCAACACAAAAATCTCTATTTTGTATCTAAAATATATTCTAAGAGCATACAAATAATATAAGAGATTTCTTTGATAAATAAAACACAAAACTTAGATGAGATTAGTGAAGAACATACCAAAGGATGTGTGTTGAACAAAACCCATGCAAGTAAGCAAATTAACTATGCTAGATAATGCTTAGATGATATTTAGATGCATATGAGAATGGTTTTAAGTGTATAAAAATGAGTTCTTGATTGATTTTCTCTCAAGTATCTCTCTTTGAAGTTTAGTGTAAGGTCTCAATTTATTGATTGGCTTATTTCATAGACAAACCACATTTGGGGGTTTTGATGTAAGGGTAGATTAGGCCCTCAAGACCTCAAGAGAAAAAGCACTCCAAAGGTATATTTCTTAGTGTTTCTTGCAAATGAAGAGAAGTAGTTGCACACACACACATCCCATGCATATATGTTTATCTTGTATGTTTGTGTATGTTATTTAGGTGCATTTATGTTCTTTAATCTCTCTTCATTCTTGCCCACATGATTGCATCTTGTTTGATTATTGCCATGTCATTTTGGCTTAGGATGCATCTTGGTTTTGTGTTGGGCGGTGTTCAAAGCGCTGTACAAAGCGTTGTTCGAACAGCGCCCATCTAAGACCTGATGAGGCTAGGGAAAGGCACTGTATAGACCTGATTCAATTTATTGGTCGCTGTACAAAGCACTGTATGAACAGCGCTTCGTACAGCGCCCCTCTGTTTCCCCGAGAGGACAGAGATTGGGCAATGTTGGGTCGCTATTCAGAAGCGCCCTACGAACAGCGCCCAAATGAAGAACACCATCAAATTCCCAAATAGGCGCTGTACAAGTCGCCCTACGTACAGCGACTTGTACATCGCCGAAGGCTATTTTTGTGCCATTTTTCAAAACGATGTCACTTCATCTTGGCACCCTATATATATGCCTCTTTGTCTTAGGTCAGCATCAAGAGTTCAAAAGTTCATATTTTTTACTTAGAACATTTTTCAAGTGAAAAATCCTCAAGAACTCACCTTTAAACACTCAAATACATTCCTTTGTGCATCAAAGAACATCTTGCATCATTCATGCATGGTTTTGCATCATCACAACTTGCTTGGTAAGATTTTGACTAACTTCATCCAATTTTGGTTTCTTTCTTGTCAAGCCATCTCTTTATTTACTTGTATGCTTTATGTTCACATGCTAGATACAAGGTAGATATTGTTTGTGATGAATATGATTTGATTGAGTGTTGTATTGTGATAGCTATTTAGGTTTTGCTTAATCTTGATTAGCTAAGCTTTATGATATGTCATTTAGCTTTTGATATCTAGGATTGATTTCATTGATATATCATCATCCTAAATAAGCATATAGGGTTATCTAGCTCTTGTTGCGTTTTGAGTATTTCACGTATTCACTTAGGTTGCATTCTCTTCATTGAGAACTAAGACTTGTGTTGCTTCCGGGATTATGTTGCGTAAATCACGAGCATTAGGACTAGGTTCACTCATACTGGGATTAGGTAGGTGTGTGATTACTTCCGAGATTAGGTTATAATCTTTCTCACATTAGTGGATTTGAGATTCGAGATTCGAGATTCGAGTGTGGCTCACTTATTAGTCCGTGGTTTTTCCCGTGAGGGTTTCCACGTAAATATCAAGTGTCATTTAATTTCCGCACCATATTACACTAGCTATATTTGTATTGACTATTAGGGATATTTTCGTAATCTTGACCATTCACAAAAATTGGATAAAACTTGTTAAAATCTATTCACACCCCCCCCCCCCCCCCCCCCCCCTTTTAGATTAATATTGAACACACCTTAGTTTGTTTCATTTCATTTAGGGTTCTTAGAGTCAAAGAACTCTTCTTTAGAGAATGAGAAAATTGTATATTTATAGGCATCAAGAACAAGGCATGTGAAAAGACAAGTTTGCCACTGAAAATGCATGATCAGCGGTTTCATTCAGAGGCTAGACCGCCGATCATAACCGCATAATTAGTCCCGAGAGAAACAGGGAGCAACGGCAGTTTCATTTGGCAGTTTCGAAACCGTCGATATAACAGCATAATCAAACCCGAGATATTAAATGCATCAGGTATGATCGGCAGTTTCGAATCGACAGTCTTGGCCGCCGATCATAACTACAGAATCAGATCACAGATCTCTAGACTAAAATGGCGGTTTCATTCAGCGGCTAGGGCTGCCGATCTAACCGCCAATTAACCAAAAGTGATGAATCTAAGGAGAAGCCAAGGCAATCTCCGAGAGCAGTCTTCATGCAAAACCAAGCACACTTATATGCAAGCGCGGACATTTCCGAACATCTATGGAAAATGAATTACAAGACACAAACACATAACAAGATATAACAATCAAAGTGCTAGTGTGAAATGTGACATCTGAAGAGTATGCACACAAATGCAAGTAAGTTAAGTGTGTGTGTGCTTCTAAATCTCTTCAAATAAAACTAAGCACAAGAGATATACCCTTGGAGTGCTTGTCATCTTGAGGTCTTGAGAAGGGCCTTTAAGCTTGATCTTTAATCGCCTAAACTACCCTTACAATTGAAACCCCAATATGTGATTTGTCCACGAAATAAGCCAATCAATAAACGGGAATCCTTACAGATATGAATCGATGTCTAAATATTTTCTTTTTTATATCGGTTTTCCCAAAAACCGTTGTCTTTTCAAACTAGAATATTTATGTGGTTCATTCGGCGTCAAAGCCGCCAATCATAACCACTGAATTAATCCCGAGAGAAATAGGGAAACAACGACGGTTTCATTTGACGATTTAGTAACCGTCAATCTAATCGTCGAATCAACTTGAGAGATTAAATCCATCAGGTGTGAGCAATGGTTTCGAACGGCGGTCGTGGCCACCGATTGTAACCTCTGTTTCACAAAAAATGGTGAAACCAAGAGAGAAGCCAAGGGCATTCTCCGTGAACGGTCTTTGCATAAAACCAAGCACGTCAACATGCAGCGCGGACGTTTTCGAATATTTGGGAAATGAATTACAAGACATATAAACACATAACAATATATAACAATCAAAGTGCTAGTGTGAAATGTGACATGTGAAGAGTATGCACACAAATGCAAGTATGCTAAATGTGTGTGTGCTTCTAAATCTCTTCAAGTAAAACTAAGCACAAGAGATATACCTTTGGAGTGCTTGTCACCTTGAGGTCTTGAGGTCTTGAGGGCCTTGAGCTTGATTACACATTTCCTAAGCTACCCTTACAAAAACCCTAATATGTGGTTTGTCCACGAAATAAGCCAATCAAAAACGAGAATCCTTACAAGAGACAAGGGTGAGAAAATCAGATATGGAAGATCTGAATGCACTATTAAACCAGAGGGGTTTGCCTCATATGGCAAATCAAAATCAAAATCAAAATCAAAGGGAAATTCCTCACGTGGCGAACCAAGACCAGTTGGGTGACGAGATTGAAGCCGAACACACTCTAGAGTTGAGCAAAATATGTCGTCCATTTACCGACCAACAATTGCAGCAAATTCCTTTGAGATAAAGGCATCGGTCATTCAGATGATTGCTACCACATGTTAGTTCAATGGGTTGCCAAATGATGATCCGAATATGCATCTATAAAGCTTCAGTGAGATTTGTGACACTTTCAAGTACAAGGGAATTCCGGAAGATTTTATTAAGTTGAAGTTGTTCTCATTCTCTTTAAGAAATGACGTAAAGGCGTAGTTAGAACTCATTACCTCCAAATTCGATCATCACATTCGATCAATTGGCTCAAGCATTCTTGAATAGGTATTTCCCTCCTCGGAAGGTTGCTTGCCTTAGAAATGAAATCTCCTCTTTTGAACAATTTGGGAACGAGAGTCTCCATGAAGCTTGAGAGAGGTTTAAGGAATTTATTAGGAGATGTCCTCACAATGGTCTTGCAAAGTGGCAAACTTTGCAAGCTTTCTACCAAGGAATCATAATGTCAACAAGGAATTTAGTAGATGCAGCTGCTGGAGGCTCTATAATGAAGAAATCAATGGATGTAGCCAATGATCTTCTAGAAGAAATGGCAACTAACAATAGTCATTAGGGTAATGAGAGGCAATTATCTTAAAAGGTTCTGGGTTTGCTAGAAGTGGATGAGTTAACAAACGTGAATGCTCAACTGGCGACAATTACAAAACAAATGAACAAGATGAGTGCAAGGCCTAGTAATGTGCAAGTAGCCTCATGTGAGTGGTGTATGGGACCACAATCTAGCATGGACTGGCAGGTTGGAAACTCGTTTGCTTCAAGTTCAACAGAACAAGTCTCGTTTGTCAACTACAACCGGAATTTCCAAAACCCCATGAACCAACAAAATGACAACCAACACCAAAATCCCCAAAATAACCCCTTATCAAACATGTACAATCCTAGGTGGAGAAACCACCTAAACTTGTCATGGAAAGACAATCAACCCTAATAACAACAAAACCTCAACCAAAGACAACCCCCTGGATTCCAACAACCCCAACAACAACAAAACTACCCTAACCAACTCTCAAACAATCAAGGAGAAAGAAAGTCTAACCTAGAGGACCTCTTCTCTAAATATATGAGCAAGTTGGACACTAGAATGGAGACCCAAGACTTAACCTTGAAAAAGCTTGACACGAAGATTGACCAAGTTATCCAACATTCTCAAGCTTCCATTCAAAACTTAAAAACGCAAGTCGGGCAATTGGCAAGGGCAATCCAAGGGAGGCAACAAGGGGTATTACCAAGCAACACAGTGGTCAACCTCAAAGAGCAATGCAATGCTATTTCATTGAGAAGTGGAAGAGAAGTTGAACTGTTAGAAGGTTTTGGGAAGGATGAAGAAGTTGTTATTGAAAAAAATGAGGGTATTATTGAAGAAGAGGTTATAAAAGAGAGGAAGAGTTCTAATGAAGGTAAATTGCCTACCGCATCAAATGATTTTCCTCCTCCACCCCAAGTTAAGGCTTATTGCCATCCATCCCTTACCCCCAAAGACTTAAAAAACACCAAGATGCTCTAGGCTTTACTAAGTTTTTGGAGACTTTCAAGAAGCTTCACATCAACATAACATTCATATATGCTTTGGCACAAATGCCAAAATACATGAAGTTCTTGAAGGAGTTACTATCAAAGAAGAAAAGGTTGGAGGATTTGGAAACGGTGGCACTCACAGAGGAGTGTAGCGCAATCCTTCAAAACAAACTCCTCCCAAAATTGAGAGATCCCGGAAGGTTTACCATTCCATGTGCTATTAGGAATGTGGAGTTTGGGAGTGCATTAATAGACTCAGAAGTGAGCATCAACTTGATGTTGTATTCCATATTCAAAAAGTTGGGGTTAGGAGAAGTGAAGCCTACAAGAATGACCCTTCAATTGGCGGATCGATCAATAAAAAACCCATATGGAGTGATGGAAGATATTTTAATGAAGGTGGGTAAATTCTACTTCTTAGTTGACTTTATGATTCTAGATATGGAAGAAGATATAGAGATTCCTTTGATTCTTGGGAGGTCATTCTTGAAAACTAGTGGAGCATTGGTTGATCACAGAGAGGACAAGTTGACACTGAGGGTTGAAGATGAAAGAAGTGACTCCCCCAGTTTAAATTGAGAAGAAATTGGAGAAAATGAACAAATGGAAGAAAGCATTCATGGTAAACCAAACAAGAATTGTGAACAGATTTTGTGTGAGGATGTTCTATGCCTCACATAAGTTGAGAAAGAAAGGTGGCGATGATGTTGCACCCACCGTTGATCCAGATTGATGAGAGGAGCGAAATGCGTCTAGCCAAGACGTTAAACCAAACACATGGTGGGAGGCAGCCCACCTAGATAACTCTTCTAATTTTAAGCTATTTATTTTGTTTCGTTTAATTTTGTTTTTGTTGAGTCTTATTTTTCTTGCTTAGATTAAGTGTGTGGCGTTGTATTGTGCCTAGTTTTTAGGTTTGCATCGTGCTTGTATAGGGTTGCGTTTGGCCTCCCTCCCGCTTCTAAGCTTATATTGTCTAATTCGTTTATTTGTGCAAACATTGGGGACAATGTTCCGTTTAAGTTCGGGGTTGCGGCCATCCAATGACCATCTTGTGTTGTTTTTCTTTTTCCTTGCATGATTGTCTTAATTGTCTTGTGTTTTGTTCAAAAAATTTCAAATTTCAATTTCTGCATGATTATGTGTTTTGTTCATTCTCCTGTATCGAGCCAAATTTTGGAGCATGAGCCTAGTCAATGAGATGCTTTTGGGTTGTGCCTTTGGAGGCAATTTTTGCATGTGTTGAATCCCTGAGTCTAGGCAAAGGTTGTGCTAGTTAAAGCTACACCACATTGCTTGCACACATCCTACCAGACTCAAAAGTGTCTTAGTGATTGGGTATTGCTCTTAAGATGTCTAAATCATTAGTGGAGACTACCCATGTGAGGCCAAAGCCTATAAAGCGTCCTTATGAGTGTAAATTTTTTATTGTCGCATCTTAAACACTCTTCTTGTAGATAAATAAGTATAAATAAAAAGGACATCACTCCATACTTTGGACATTAAAGAGCGTCGTTTAAAGAGCATCACCGTCGTTTTTGCCTTTTTTTGCTTGCTTAACTCATGCCTTTAGAGATGACGTAGGCTATGTGTGTTAGTCACTACAAATGTCTCAAACACGTCCCTTGCCTTGTATGTGTGCTTGAATGTCCAATCTATGATTGACCTACACACTAATCCTTATCACTATATCCACCTATGTCATACACATCACCATATCTTACCTAAACACTAGACCACCCACCCCCCGGCTATGATTATTGCTTGTTATCATAAGCAAAATGAAGCACAAGAAAAATCAAAATTGAAAAAAATAGCGTGTACTCAAGCTAGATGTGTAATTTGTGTAAAGAATAAGGCTCAAAATATATGGAAAAAAATTAAAAAAATGCTCAAAGAAAAAGAATAGCACAAAAAGCCTTCTAATCTTTAAAAGTGTAAAAGTTGCCAAAATGTAAAGCAACTTAATATAGAACAAAATGATTAATCGAATAATTCATGCCAAGACGCTATTATTGTGAAGAGCGTGCCAAATAGAAGCTTAAGCATAATCGATAGCTAGCCTGTAATTCCGTACCCACCAAGCATCTCCACCACCAATTCACCATAACCTCACTTGAACTCTAAAGAAGTCCTAATTGATCTTTAGGAGGAGTTGTAGCTTGTTGATGAAGGTATCAAATGGTGCTCTGCTCTTGTTCTTAATGTTCAAATCAGTTCTTGTGGTCCAATTGCATTTAAACTCTAACGGTTTGGAACTTCTATTTCTATTTTTCCAGAAGTTTCAACTACTTCATCTGTATTTTTGCCTTGACTTGGCTCTCTTTTTCTTTTGGGGGCTTGCTCTAAAACAGTTAATAAACAATTTATATGTTTCCATCCTGTATACCTTAAAGGATCAAATTTCCTGACTATGTAACCAACCTCACGAGAAAGCCAGCCTCCTTTTTTTTTCCAGTGACCACTTTACCCATTTGTTGGACAACTTCTATTTCTATTTTTCCAAAAGTTTCAACTACTTCATCTGTATTTTTGCCTTGACTTGTCTCTCTTTTTCTTTTGGGGGCTTGCTCTAAAACAGTGAATAAACAATTTATACACAATAATCATAATTCAAAAGACACAAAGATGGTTTATATTAAAAAGAACAATAACACTAACTGAGCTATAGAAGAAATTTTCTACCAAAATTAAATACGATACACCAATAATAACAAAAACTAGAAAGCCTTAATTGAGAACAGAATTTATGTGTGCCAAATGTAATAAAATATCATATCAAGAATAAAAAAGACATCACTTAAGGTTTACTAAATAATTAATTATTATTTTTTTGAAAGTTAACACATTACCTATGATCAAATATTGTGATCAATATCGCTATCATCGTCGGATACCAACTCAGTTTCATCATTTGAATAGTAATCCTCAATTGTTTGATCTTCTTCAGCTTTATCACATATGAAGTCATTTGAAAATACACGAGGTGTGTCTAATACAACCTAGTGTTATAAGTATAGAACCCACATTCTCCACATTAGTATAATATTGTTCGCTTTGGGCCTAAGCGCGCACGGATTTGCTCTTGAGTCACTTCCTAAAAGGCATCATACCAATGGAGGTTGTTTCCATAATTATACACCCAAGATCATCCCCATGTCTAGCTAATGTGGGACTTTGGTTGCATACCCAACACCTAGAAGGGGGTGAATGAGTTGTTAATCGATTACTTACCAACTTTTTCGATTAGTCAATATAAACATAAAGAAACCCCAAATAAACAAATAACAAAAATCAAATGTAAAGTGTGGAATTAAAATGACACTTGATTTTTACGTGGAAACCTTCAACAAGGAAAAACCCATGGGACTAGCCACGCTAGCCACTTAGTCACAGAAATACACTATATGAAAAAGAAAGTTACACCCTCAAGTGATGCACAAACTCTCACTCTCAATAACCTTAGGCCATGGACACTTCCACTCACCACTATTGGTTCAGTCTCTAGTGATTTCCTCCGATCCACTACTCTTGGTGTGAGCACCTCCTAATCTATCCGAAGGCCTTTTACAGTGGCACTTGACAAATGCTTACCAACCAACCCTTGATTGCAATACTTCACTTGCTTGTGCAACTGCCACAAGTAGCCACAAGACTTTGACTTATTTAAGAGAATTAAAATCTAAGTGAATATATAACATTATTCTAAATGCAATAAAGTGCAAGACTAAACATTATATATTTAATTAGATGTTGAGATGCAAACACTACACCAAAATATATCTTTAACAACAAGTGTCCAACAACTTGCAAGAATGAAAGTTGTTAAATGGACTCAATAACAACATTCAAAATGATGAAGTTGTTATTATCAAATTGAAAGGTTCAATAACAACGTGCCAAGATGAAAGTTGTGAATAGAACATCAAAGCCCAAATTTTTAAGCCCAAATTCCAATTTTAAAATCCCAAATTTAAAAGCCCACCACACCTGATTACTTTTACGATTATTCGCATTTAAAATAGGGTAGTGTTAACATGTCCTTAGGGCAAAGGTTAACAACTAAAAATGTACTAAAAAAGAAAAGTATAAATTACATCTATTGTCTTAATCAATACAATAAATATATATTTATAATAACTGTTTTCCCTTTTTAGTAAATTTTTAGTTGTTAACATTAATCTTTAAAATAAAACACATGTTTCAAGTCAATTTATTTATCTCTAATAAATCTTAAAAGCACCTGATTAAAAAAATAAATAAATAAATAAATAAAAAATAAGTACTTCTGATAAAAAAAAAAAATTCAAGTCAATTTATTTTAAAAGCCCACCTCTTCACATCTGATTACCTTTTACGATCAATTGAAAGCACAACTTCTCAAGGCTGTGACTCTCCTTTTCACATCTCTCGTCCTTCGCATTCTTGGTACCTCTCTCTATTCACACAACGTCGGGCTTCAAATGACGCTTCAAAGGTACCTCTCACAACTCTACTCAGTTCTCGAAACCAAAATCTCACCTCTGTTTTTTCAAAAAAAAAATCATAATTCATTTTGCGTTTGTGATTGAGTGATTGATTGATTGGCATTTGTGTTTCTTGTAGTTGGTTCATTTTGCTGTTCTCTGTTTTTGATTTGGTACTGATTTATTTCTAAAAAAAATTAGATGAGATCAAGCTTCAAATGCAATAATTGCAATCAAAATGACGCTTCATAGGTACCAAATGCGAAAACGAAATCTCACCTATGTTTATTCACCTTTTTTTTTTCTCGTAATTCAAGTCATTTTAACTTCACATATAGAAAATTGAAGATTTAGTAAACGGTTTTAATTTCATATTTTTGTGGTTTGGATTCGAGTTTTGATCCAATTAGTTGCGATTTTGTTTTGTATTAATTCCATTTTCCCCTAATTAAGTCACAATTCAACTACTATTTCATTTTTCTTTGATAGGCATTTGTGTTCTTGTAGTTGGTTCATTTTGTTGTTCTCTATTTTAGATCCGGTATTGCTTTATTTCTAAAAAAAATCATTTGTGAAAGTTCACAAATTAACACGGTGTGTATACAATATTAATCTAGAGGTGAATAGATTTTAACTAATTTTCACCCAATTTTCGTTTAAGGTCAATATTCCGAAAATGCCCCTAATAGTCAATATAAAAACAACAAGTGTAATATGGTGCGGAATTATAAATGACACTTGATGTATACGTAGAAAACCCAACCACTGGGAAAAAACCACGGGCTGTTTAGTGCGCCACACTTGAACCTCGAAATCCACTAATTGAAATAAAGTTTACAACCTATGTAGACCTCGTCTAACACTCCGGTCTGTAACCCCCCACTTCTACCACGCAGGCCTTTAAAAGTGGCTCTAGTCCATATTGCTTGTGGCCTAAGCAACCTTAGCCAACAAGACTTAAATTCTCAATGAAGAGATAAAACAACCTATGTGTGATATGGAAATACTAAATACATGCATATAAGAGCTAGGCAACCCTATATGCTTGTCTAGGATGATTAGATGGCAACAAATGCAATCATAGATATCAATGGCTAAATGACATGTCAAATAGCTTAGCTAACAATAGATTATAAAAACCTAGATAGCTATCATAATACAACACTCAATCATGTCATCACAAACAATCTCTATTTTGAATATAAGATATTAATCTAAGATCATTCAAATAATAAAAGAGATGCCTTGATAAATAAAACACTAAATATCAATGATAAAAGTGAAGAACATATCAAGGGAAGTGTGATGACCAATACCCACTCAAATAAGCAAACTAACTATGCTAGAAAATGCTTAGATGATCTTTGATGCATATGTGTAAAATTTGAGTGTATAAAAATGAGTTCTTGATTTGATTTTCTCTCAAATATCTCTCTTTCAAGTTTAGGGTTCTTTAGAGTCAGAGAACTAAGTTAGAGATATGAGAAAGTATGATATTTATAGGCATCAAGAACAGGGCAAGTGAAAAGACAATTTTGCCCTTGAAATCACCGATCGGCGGTTTCATTCTGCGGTCGTGGCCGCAGAATGTAACCGTCGAATTGAACCCGAGAAGCAGGGGTTCATTCGGCGACCAGATTCGGCGGTCACACGAAACCGCCGATCAAAACCTAAAATGAAACCGACCTAAAATATCTAATTCGGCGGTTTCAATTCGATGACCAGGCCACCGATTAAACCGCCGAACAGAACCCGAGAATAATAAATGCATCAAGTCTATTCGGCGGTTTCAATTCGGCGGCCTGACCGCCGATCGTAACCGCAGATTCAGTCCAGAGCTTTCTGGAATCAAACGGCGGTTTCATTCGGCGGTCATGGCCGCCGATCAAACCGCCGTTTCACCAATGATGGTGAAACCAAAGGAGAAGCCAAGGGCATTCTCCGAAGGCGATCTTCACGCAAAACCAAGCACACTATCGTGCAAGCGCGGACGTTTCCAAACATATTCGGGAAACGAATTACTCGACACAAAACACACACCAAGATATGACAAACAATGTGCTAGTGTGAAAAGTGACATTTGAAGAGAATGCACACTAAAGTAAAGCATACATATGCAAACATTACAAGTGAGTGTGTGCAACTAAATCTCTTCAATAAGAAAGTAAGCACAAGATATACCTTTGAGTGCTTGTCCACCTTGAGGTCTTGAGAAGGGTCATTGAGCATGAACACCTATCACTTAAGCTACCCTTTACAAACAACCCCAATATGTGGTTTGCACACGAAATAAGCCAATCAAAAACCAGGAATCCTTACAATTTGTGTGGTTGCTAAGAAAATTATTGAAAGGAAAATTGGGAATTTTATGTTCTCAATTTGTTTTGGTTGAAATAATGCATATTTTATTTGGGTGCTTGATTTTGTTATTGCTATTTCAACTCTATTTTTCACTCTAGATTCAGCTTTTATGTGTAGGTCTCTTGTATTTATTGTAGATTGTAGATTCACTGATTATATTCAACTTCTTAACTATGAATTTTGTTTTGCTTTTATTATGGCTTCCTGTTTATAGCGTTTGTTTTACTTTTTAGTAATAAAACAATTTGTCAATATATATATATATATATATATATGAATGCTAATGTGGTGACAGAGCAAATTATTGGCATTTTCAGAATTGTAGTGAGCAAATTCTGGGTTATAATCCAAGTGTAAGGATAGTATTTTACACTTCAATTTCAAATAGATTCGTTCATTTTAGCTTCACAAGCTAAGCAAGTATTTTACTCTAGGGTGAGTGAAGCATCAAGTTGGTATGTTGTATTGCAAGCACCACCATGAGGTTTCCATGAGCTAGGAGCATATGAGGAGAGTAATAATATTCCATCATTAATAATTAGTTTATCTAGAGTTGAAGATTATAACCAGATTAAGGATGAACCTTGTTCTAGAGTTGATGTTGAGGGAAAATTATGTCATACATAGCTTAAATGTAAGGATGAACTTGGTTCGGATTTACAAAAGCTCTAGTACATGCTTTTCAAAAAAGTTTGCTTCATTTTCAGTTCTTGCTATTACAAAAGCTCTGGTACATGCTATGTTATTACTAGGCTCTCTTGTTGGGACTTAGGAGTAGTCTATGACTGTGTATATATATTTACATGATATCAATTTTGCAAAATTAGTTGTTTCTTCATTAGTGTATTGCTTATTCATTGATCTTGTCGTTGTTGTATGCATTGAAATTGTAGTGGAAACAGAAAACAATGGAATGGTGCTCTTGTGTAGTATTAGTATAGTAGGTTGAGTAATTCTTATTATCTTGCACATGTTTTCTTAGTTGTTTGTGTGACATGTAAAGTGCTTTTACAACAACAGTCTTATATCTTGAATTCTTCTTAGTTAATTTAGTATTTCTAACACCCAAGTTAATTTTTTTTTTTTATTAGTTTATAGGTGTGGAGGCTTGATGAAATTGAGATATATAACAAGAAATTTTGTATAAGATGAGCGGTGCATAAGTAAGTCTAAAGTTGGACATCTACTTTGATTTATCTTATTATTACTTTAATCATGACATTGATGATAATTATCAAGTATATTTGTTTTTACTTTTTTTCTTTTCTATTGTGAAGTCCTCCAAATAGACTAAGAAAAGAGCAAGGAATGAATGAAAAGCTATATTTGTTTCAATGACTCAAGAAGAAAACCAAGTTATCAAATAAATAATGTTGGGATTTGGTGTTTAATTAGGAAGTCATTTTAATTCGACCAATCGATGAAGCTCGAACACTTGGTGGAGTTGTAGGAAGTACAATTGCATGGCCTAAAAGATGCATTAGGTTATTGTAGTTATCATAAGTTTGGATATGATATAAAAATGAAGTTGGAATATTAGAATATATTATAAAATTGTAAATTCGAAAGTTTGGTTTACTTGTGATTTTATCTTAATTTGAAAATGTTGTATTGCAATTTGGTTGGTTATTTTAGAAAATATTGATTTTAGGATTTTATTTTATTTTTTATTTTTTTTTGTCTTATGATGATATATAATGAAATCTAATGAGTTTATGAAGATCTAGTCTTGTATAACTTTCATTGCAAGTTGTTGTTTATAAACTTTTAACAACAAGGACTCTTAGTTGAAACATTAAGTTTTTAACAACAAGCACTCTTAGTTGTAGAATTTCATGTTTTTAACAACATGAACTCTAAGTTGTAAAAGGATCTAATACTTTTAACAACTCCTTAATAGACAACTTGCACCTGTATGTTGTTGAGAGTTTTTACCACACGCAATGAATGTTGTGAAAGACTCTTTTTGTTGTAGTGAAATCTAACAACCTAATTATCAAACAAGCCTACATGCACATATATGAGGTCTCAATTAGATGTAGAAATACTATAGCAATCTAATTGTCAAATAAAACTCACATAAACATTCATGAACTTGACTAGTTGCACAAAGCCAATATAATCATCAACTAAATATACATGAACATTTATAGATTAGCTATCTAGGCATATATTACCTAAGAATGCAAGCTATCACAAATAAACTCAATCATGCAATTAAAACTCATAAGTATATGCAATAAAAAGAGTCATAGTATTTAATCATGCAATAAATACTAAATCTAAAGTAAGAAGAACAATAAATGAGACTTAATAGTCATGAAACCAAGAAGATTCATGCTCAAATGATGATTGATGATGTTAGATGCACATGGGTTTTGGGTTTGGAGAGTCAATAAAGGAAGCTTGAAGCTTTCTCTCTCAAGGAAACACTTATCTCTCTAAGGTATGTTAAATGTAGGTTTATTGGGGTTCAAAGAGAAAAGAAGATGAATTTATTGGGCAAAACACGAGCTGCTATGAAATTACAAAAGTGCCAAGAAAACGAGCAATTCAGTGGTTGATGACCATTGAATGCTCAACCCCCAAATCCACTGGAAGCATTTGGCTGTCCAAAATCGGCAGTTGGGAACTGTTGAATTACGCCACTACGCACAACTCAATATTCGAGCACACCAAAACATAACCAAACAATTTCGAAATCTATCATATAATATACCGTTAAGGTATAGGTGTCTACTTTCTACTCTTTTTTACATAATAAGGTTTTGATATCTGGAAAAATAGTTATGGTCATTCGAGTGACCAAAGGTTAGATTCGGACAAAACCAAAGTTGCCCTATTTTAGTGGTCTCTTTAGAGATTTCAAAACCAATCCAACGGTCATGAAATATTATGAATAATATACCATTGGAAAGGTATAGATGACTATTTTCTACTCCTTTTATAAAATGAGGTTTTGATATCTGTAGAAAGAGATATGGTTATTTGAGTGACCAAATGTCAGATTTTGACAACAACAAGATTACCCAAACTCATGGTATAAGACTATGTGACCCAAAACCAATCCAAGAGAGGAAAAGGGGACCCTTCTAATGGTCACACATTGCAATAAGACAAGCACACCATCGTGCAAGTGCGGACATTTCCAATCACACAACCGGAAACGAATTACACCACATAAAACCACATTTTGATCTAACAATAAAGTGCAAGTGTGATTGTGAAAAGAATGCACACATAAGCAATAAGGTACAAATGCATGTCAACACAAATGCATGTAAGTGTGTGTGCACCTAATATCTTCAAGAGTTAAAGTCATGTAAACTACCTCTTGAAGCTCATGAGATGTCCGAAAGCTTGTCTTCGAGAATCCACACTTGGAGAACTTGTGATACTATTTACAAAAAAACATCCTTAATACGGTTTATCATGAAATAATCCAATCTTAAAATAGAGGTTCTTACATCCTCCATATTTTCATTTGTTACCATCCTTTCTTTATGCAATATTTGGTCTTCAATCATGTCAACATTGACATCATCTCTGTGAAACAATTGTGAGTCAAGATCATCATGTTGAATTATCAAAACAGTATCAGAAGACTCATTTTGTTGGTAAAATAGTTATTCATCTTGTACTTCTATTACATCTTTTTCTTGAATATCCCACAACCCCCTGTGTTGGACGTCTTCCACAACTTTCCAGTTAAGTCCTAAATTGGTATCATCCATGTAAAATACTTGTTTTGCTCAAGTAGCAAGGATATATGGATCTTCTTTGTACCATGTGTTGGCTACATTGATGGAAGTAAGATGATAATCATATTGTATTCTTTTTTTCTTTGAATTAGTGTCGAACCATTTACACTTAAACAAAATCACCCGATGAGCGAACAAATATACTAATTCAACCACTGAAATCAAAACACCACAGAAAGAAACGTCATTTTGTCGTGTTCACTCGGCACCATTACTCCACTATTTTGAGTGTCCGTTGTTCATCACGACTTAAAAATACAATTCATTAGTTGCTTCTGAAGACCTGTTTTCTTGTAATTATCTCATCTAAGTCATAAAACAATTATAATTGTAGTCTTAGAAAAATAATCTAAGATAATTAAAATTGATAAATAGTATCTTACATGTGATTCGAACCACTTGGGAAATAATTGCAGTTGCCTTAACTCCACATTATTAGTGTTGCCTTCTCTCTGTAACAACTCTCTGTGCTTACTGCATATTCAATGAAGACAAATATATTCATTAACCATATATAATAATAGTGTTCATTTTTCTTAGAGAGAAATAGTGTTGCTAATATATATAATAGAAAAAATTGTTATTAAATCATGAGTAATTAATTGGATATGTAAAGAGACATCATAATTGGATTGGTATGTACTCTAAAAAAGGTTGCACTTCTTGACAGTTATTGAGACATACCAATGAGCTATGTCTATCTCTAACTGTGAAAACTTTTTTCGATCGACACTACCAAAAGGTTTTGCTTGTTAAGAGAAAACAAATATACCTTTTGTTCATGGACCTCCATTATCATTTCGTTGAATACGATTGAATTTGGTTTTGATGGAATCCAAGTAAATTGAACAAAATATTAATGATTCATTAATAACTTAGGCCTCTATAATTGATCCTTCCGTGCGAGCTTTGTTTTTTACATAAATCTTATATCGACTTAAAGCTCTATGAAATTAAATTATATTAAGTCAAAAAGTTATGAATTTAATGCAAGAATAAAAGGTATAAATTAAAAAAATAAAACACTTACCTCTCAATTGGATACATCCATCTTAATCCAACCGGGCCAACAAATTTTGGCAAGTGCAATGCACCATAACATCAAAGAAAGTCGGAGGGAAAATCCGTTCAAGCTTACAAAAAATAATTATAATGCCTTCTTCTAAGTTGTCCAACTCATTCAAGTGTAATATCTTTGCACACAATTTATGAAAAAAGTTACAAAGTTCCACAATTGCTATACAAACATCTTTTCATAGATACCTTCGAGTGCCAATTGGAAGGATTCATTGTAAAATAACATGACAGTCATGACTTTTTAAACTAGACACCTTTCATTCCACATTATTTACACATTTTGAAATATTTGATGCATAACCATCTAGAAATTTCATTGACTTGAGAAATTGACAATACTCTCTTCTTTCTTTCAATGTTAATGTATATGTGGTAGAAGGCTTTGAAAATCTATTTCTTTGCTGCCATAAATGCAACTCTTTTCTTTTGTTCAAATCTTCAAGATCAAGTCTAGCCTTCAAAGTATCTTCTTTTTTTCCCTTCAACAAAGTGCCAACAACATTATCGCAAATGTTTTTCTCTACATGCATGACATCTAAAATATGTCTAATTTTTAAATGTGACAAATATTATAACTCAAAAAAAAATGCTCTTTTTCGTCCAATTTAACTCCGATGCATAATGTTTTCTTTTTTTGTCTTTGTTATGCGGACTTTTCCCCAACATTTCATCTTTAACTCATTCTAACTGCTTCAAAATGTCATCTCCCGAATACTCTTTAGATGCATGTCTCATTTCACATTTACCGTCATGTTGCTTATTCTTTCTCCACGGATTATTAGATGACAAATATCTACGATGACCTATATAACAAATCATGCTCTTAATTGCTAGTGATGATGTTTCTTCATTGCACACGGGACATGCCATATAACCCTTTGTGCTCCATCCAGACAAATTATGTTGGAAAATCATTTATTGTCCACAATATGGCTGCATGCATTTGAAAATGTTGTTGTGATGCAGCATCATAAGTCTTAACACCATTCTTCAATAACTCTTTTAACTCATCAATCAAAGGTCTTAAATATACATCTATGTCTTTGCCTGGTACATGTGGTCCAGGTATGAATAATGAAATCATCATGAAAGGTTCCTTCATACATTTCCATGGTGGCAAGTTGTAAGGCACTAATATAACCGGCCACAAACTATAAGAGTAATGCATGTTGCCAAAAGGAATAAAACCATCTGATGCTAGACCTAACCTAACGTTACGTGCATCTTGTGAAAAGGTTGGATACGATTGATCAACTTGTTTCCATGCTTACTCATCAACATGATGCCTTAAAACACCTTCAGTAGCTACTCTTTTTTCTAGGTGCCAAGTCATATCCCTTGCAATATGCCTAGAAAAAAATAACAGTTGAAGTCTTTAATGGAAAGTACCTTAACACCTTTTGTGGCACTTTTTTTTCCATTATCGAACTTATATCGATGTTCATTACAATAAGAACATATATCGCATAACTCATGTTCTTTCCAAAACAATGCACAATCATATTTACATGCATAAATGACCTCATACCTCAAGCCTAAGACCTATGACATTTTCTTTATATCATAAGTAGAATTTGGTATGTTCGTACCTTCACTAAATGCTGACTTCAACAAATCCAGAAACATATCCATTGACTTGTTACTCAATTGGTTAAGAACTTTTAAGGGCATCAATTTGATAATAAAAGTCAATGGTGACAACTTAGATCCGAGGAACAACTTTCTACTAGCTTCTTCTACCAATTTAGTAAAAGTTTCAGTATTTACCTCTTCATAGCTCGGCATAGAATTAGTATTACTTTCTGGTATTGTATCTATGAAAATTTCATCTATTGAACTCGGCCCCAACATGTCATATATGAGGTCATACACCTCATCAGCATCCTCATCTTCAATATGTGTTTGTTCTTTATGATCCGTATGTAGTCCACCCACATTAAATCCACTGATGTCAACAAAATCAGAATTTTACCCATAGAAAATCCACTTGTTGTATGATGCTGAAATCTCTAAATTGTTGAGGTGGGCTTGTACTATACTTAGTGATTCGAAAAATGCGTTTTGACAAACTCAACATGGACAACAAACACAATTGTTCTCATATTTACATCTTTTTGCAACGTCCATAAATGAGTTAATGTCATCAATATATTCTTGACACAATCTATTTCGTAGTCGCATCCAACTCCTATCCATGATTTGAATACTATTAACACCAGAAAATAAAAATTAATATAATTTAGTTAGGGCTTTTTATGTACCGCAATACATCATGCAATCTCAAAGTATAAAATTTTTGACAACTCAATTGTGAGTTGAAAATATATTATTCAACCTTATTTGTTTCATTTATTATATATTGAAAGGATTTGAAGTCATTTGGTATATTAAATGAAGTTTGAAAATTGGAGATTTTGATGGCAATAAAGTAGTTGGCTAGTGAAAGTTGATCTCCTTCTAACTATACACATTAATTACATAATGACTTTTGGGGTTGGATTTTGCCTATAAATACCAACACAAGTTTTCTCCTCAAATCATCCCAAGCATTTGAGCCTTCTCGTCTCCCTAATTGTTCTTTCCTCTAGTGTGAGAGAAAGGTTGTAGTTCTCTCTTAAAATATTAGAGAGAGGTTGTAATCTTTTTGGTCTAATAAAGTCCTTCAATCTCTGCCCGTGGATGTTTCCCTCAAATTAAATTGGGGGTTTTACCACGTAAAAACTGTGTGTTCAGTTTTTCTCTATTTTTCTCAAGTCTTTACTTTAGTTGTAGTATATTGCTTCCACATACAAGCTCCTAACAGTAGTATCAGAGCATCTTGTTGTATTCCAAGTTGCTAAGTTGTCAGATTCTCTAGGAAACTCTTAGTATGCTCTGTGGTTGCAGCATTGACTGATCTTCCACGTCATAAGAGAATTGTTCTTGAGTTTACTGACTAAGAACTTCCGGTAGTATTCGTGGTTACTGGAAATAAGTGTGGTGGTGTGGAAAGTGCATGTCTAGGAAAGATTCTGGCTAAGGAAAGACTTGGTACTTAAAAGGTCCATTGTGACCCACCTCTCTTACCTGGGAACCTACCTGGTGTACTGTTCACAACTACAGTCACTATTCAAGTATACGGTACTATTCACACATACGATACTGTCACGATGAAATAGTGTGACTCGATCCTAGTGAGAAGCAATTCATTATCAACAAAATGGCAACAAAGTTCAAGATTGAGAAGTTCAACAGGAGTAATTTCTCGTTGTGGAAAATGAAGATAAGGGCAATTCTAATGAAAGACAATTGTTTGTTAGCAAGTGGAGATAGATCAACAGAGATCACAAATAATAATAAATGGAAAGAGATGGAGGGCAATGCGGTTGCCAATTTGCATCTAGCATTAGCTGATGAAGTGCTATCAAGTATAGCGGAGAAGAAGACAACAAAGGAGATATGGGACACTCTAACAAGATTATATGAGGCCAAGTCACTACACAACAAAATCTTCTTGAAGAGAAGAATTTACACTCTTCGAATGGCGGAATCTTCATCGATGACCAACCACATCAACACCATGAATACTCTATTTTCTCAACCTACAGAGTTAGGGCACAAAATAGAGGAAAATGAACATGCAAAACTTCTACTTCAAAGTCTACCAGACTCGTATGATCAACTCATCATCAACCTCACAAACAATATTCTCGTGGAGTATCTAGTCTTTAATGATGTTGAAGACGTTGTTTTAGAAGAAGAAAGCAGGCATAAAAACAAGGAAGACATATCAAAAGGTTCACAACAAGCAAAGGCATTAACGATGACGAGAGGGAGATCAACGGAATGTGGCCCTAGTGGGAGTCACAATCATGGTAGGTCAAAATCAAGAAGTAAAAAGAACGTCAAATGTTACGGTTGTGGCAAGAAAGGGCATGTCAAAAGTGAGTGTTAGCATAACAAGAATAAGAGTGGAGATAACAGAGCTCTAGAATCATCAAGCGCTCAAGGGTGAATAGCAAGCACTTCAAACGATGGTGAAGTTTTATACAGCGAGGCAATACTGCTGCTGAAGGCAGAAAATAGTTTGCTGATGTCTGGCTTCTAGATGCAGCAGCCACTTAGCACATGACCTCTCGAAGAGAATGGTTCCTCAAATATGAACCTGCCTCTGGAGGATTTGTATTTATAGGTAATGATCATGCCTTGGAAATCGCTAGTATTGGCACCATCAAGATAAAGATGCATGATGGGACAATTCATACCATTCAGGAGGTGCGACATGTGAAAGGCCTGAAGAAGAGCCTATTGTCTTTGGGCAATTAGATGATCTTGGATGCAAGACTCAAATAGAAAATGGGATTTTGAAAATTGTCAGAGGCGCGCTTGTGGTTATGAAGGAAAAAAAGATCACTTCAAATCTATACATGCTTAAAGGAGAAACACTTCAGAAAGCAGATTCATGTGTTGCATCAACCAACCATAGAGAAGAGTCAATGATAATGTGGCATTGCAAACTGGCCATATCTCAGAACGAGGTTTGAAGATTCTCTCTGATCAGAATTTGCTTCCCGGGCTCAAATCAGTGAATCTACCATTTTGTGAGCATTGTGTTACAAATAAGCAACATAGATTAAAGTTTAGCAGTTCTACTGCTATGAGCAAATGTATTCTAGACTTGATTCATTCTGATGTCTAGGAATTGCCGAATATATCCCTAGGAGGAGCAAAGTACTTGGTGACTTTCATTGATGATTACTCCGAGAGATGTTGGGTATACCTGATCAAGAGAAAGTCAGATGTGTTTGAAGTATTAAAAGCCTTCAAAGCACAGGTTGATCGGTCATTTATTGTATATGTTTTTGGTCCCCATTCCTCAAATCAATTACTTGTTTTTCGAGTTATTTAGGGTTTTAATTTGTGTGTTTGAGCATTTTCAGGTTGTTGGATCCAAGTGATGTATTTGAAGTATTTCAGAGGAAAAGAGCAATTTTAAATGATTCAAGGGACTTTTATGCAATTTTCCATTAGCCACCATGAAAACCGCTGTGAATTTCAGCAGGGGCACCTAAAGCGCTCTCAAGAACAGTGAAGACTGCTTTGATAACTGCTGTGGCTTTCACAGTGGCAGTAGCAGTGGTAGCCCGTGACAGTGCAGATAATCCATGTTGCGAGGGGTATATCTCTCAGGTCTAATTGAACTATGTGTCCTGCTACCTATGGATTTGAAGCCCCGAAAGTCTAGTTTCCAACCCAATTTATGGCTCATCAATCAGAATTTTTTAGAAGAAGTTATTCCCATTTTAGTGCCCAAAGGTCTGATCAATCAGTTATTAAATCCGTGAATACTTTTGGGATTTGTTTCGTAAGTTGTCGGAATGGGAAATATTACCTTCTTGGACATGTGTGAGAGTCTTTGAAAGCAATTAGACATCTAATCCTTATCCTCCTTCAATAAATAATCAATTTGGATGGATTAGGAAATAAATAGAATCCCAAAAATGTAGAGTTCTAAAGGGGAATTGATTTCCTTGTTGTTTAAGGATTGGGCTTAGCATCTACATTTATTTAAACCCCTTTGAACCCTAATTTCGGGGAGAGCCATCCAAGGGAGGTCCCAAGCCACCAAAGTGGTCGTCCCCTATCGCCATCATCCATCTTTACACATCAGGGGTTTACAAGACGAAGAAGACTCATTATTGAAGATTTGAATAATTCATTGAAGGCCTCAATGAGTTTTATCTTTTCTATCTTTTGTCTTTTTATTTCCGCTATGTGTAACTAACTCCATACTAGGGAATCAATGTGAACCTTTATGAATGCTATTTGTTAGAATTGACTATATTTTCTTAATTCAAGTTTCGATTCATTCAATTCATCCTATATCATAATTATTTATTCTTGTTAATGCATGGGTTATGCTAGGCATGAATTTAGGGTTTTTGATAATATAAAGGTTGAGATGCACGTGTGTTTCACCATTCTCAACCAATCTTTAATTGAATGGGTAAAATTAATCGTAGCAGGATATTGCACGTAAGTTTTGGTTCACATGTTCTTACACTTAATGGGTTTTAAGTTATAGTTTATACATCAGGATATTGAGGTAAATTATTATTGAGAATACTTGATTCATTCAAGGACCATACGGTAACAATCATACTTAATTTAAGAACGAACCCTTAACTTGATTAACATCTTTTATCAAAGTCAATTCGAAACATTGAGTAAACGTAGTTGGGGAGCATTGATAGCCTACTTCTCTCACCTCTTAATCACATTCACATATTCTTGTTAACTGCTTTCTTAGTTTAATGTTTTAATCAAATCAATCAATCAATCAATCTCAAATCTCTTGGTTACGTTTAATTGCTTAGCTTTAATTAGAATTAGTTTTAGTCGATAAATCACTTTTCCTCATGGGAACGATCCCTACTTGTTGTTATACTTATCTCATGATTCGTACACTTGTGAGTTAGGTTTTTATAACACGATTTTATCTACCAAGTTTTTGGTGTCGCTGCCAGGGATTAGTGAATTTATTGGTTATTTCTAGTTTTAGTTTTAGTTAATAGTTTTAGTTTAATTTTTCTTTTTCTTTTCATTTTTGTTTTCTTTCTTTTCAAGAACAATGGACTTCTATGAGCAACATGCTTATGATGAGGAAAGCAAAGTAAGAGTTGTGGTGTGCACGCACTGTGGAATGGTTGGGCATTATATATGGAGTTGTCGTTCAAGAGAACAAGCCCAAGCAATGAATTCTTACAATCCATGGCCTATCAATGAACCATATGAAAATTCCCGCAATCAATGGTCGAGTTATGAACCATATGACAATACCTACAACCCGAGGTGGAGGAATAATCAAGACTTCTCATGGAGCCACATTGAAGTCAATACCTATGAGCTGCCGGTCTCACCATCAATGAAAGATATGCTCCTACGAATGGATCAACTCCAACAACAAATGAAGCAAACCCAATAACAAAACAAGGTACAATTTCAGAATATTCATGCTTCACTGAGGAAGATAGAGGTGAAAATTAGACAATTGGTTGAATTGAAGCAAGAAGATGTTGCCACCATCCCTTTATACGGTGAGATTGTTGATAACATAGTGAGTCATGAATTTTCTAATGATTTTTCTAGTGTTGCAGATGAAGATGAGGAGACGGAAGTAGAAAAAGAGGAGACGAAAGAAAAAGTAAAGGAAGCAGAAGATGTCCCTTTTGAGGAACCACTCATATACAAGGAACTCAAGCCTTATGTCCCTCCTATTACTTTTCCGAGCCGCCTCCACAAAAGCAAGTGGAATAAGTGGTTTTCTGAACTTATTTCACCACATTTTATAGTGAACATTTACTTGCCTTTGCTTATTGTGTGCAGGAGCATGTCGGCGCGTGAAAATTTCTTCCAAGACCTAATCACATATAGGCACAAATTTGAGACATTGGAGTTTGGTTAATTCGTCCAGGCCCCCGTCTTGCTGAGATATTAAATTAAGCGCTTGGTGGGAGACAACCCACCTAAGTAATTTCTTTTTAATTTTTGCCTTAGTTTTTAGTTTTTAGTTTTTAGTTTTTAGTTTTCTTTCTTTTGTTTTGTGTTTTGAGTTCTTGCCTTCCATACTTTTTCTTTGTTCGTTGTCCATGCTTTTAATGTCATACAAACTTTGAGGACAATGTTTAGATTAGGTTTGGCAGTGTGAATTCGTGTTTGTCTATTCCTTGATCAAATCTGCAAAAAAAGTGCTATGTTTTGAAAAAATTTGAGGCAAACGTTTTGTTAAAACTGTATTGATTGGTGAGAAAATAATTTTTTCCGTCTATGTTGGGTTCTTCAATTTTTCGATATGAATCCAACAGTATAAAGAACATAAATTTCTGGATGGTGCTTTAAAATTTATGATTGTTTCTTCAACCAAAGGTCATGGGCGATGCCCTGTTGTTGCGAAACGGTGCGTGCACTGTTTTCGTTGTCTGTTTTCATACTTTTTCAATACAAATTTTGAAATATTGTCTAAATGAAAAGTGTGATTTTACATGTCTATTATCTTGTGCTAAAATTTGGTTTACTTTTGTTGATTTATTTGAGAGATATGCATTAACGAACAGACATAGGTCGATTTCGAAAGTCATCAGTTTTAGAATTTTTGTCCTCCATGTTGAGATACTTCTTTTGTGTGCTTTAAGAGCTATAATATATGTTTTATTCACTGAGTTTAAACTAACTTCTTGCCACTTAGAGTAGTGCATTACATTTTTCAAAACTTATGACATGCTCTTGATATGATATATAGTGGATAGGAAGCTTAGTTGGATTGTCATAACTAATAGTAGAGACTACCCTTATGAATTCACTAAATCAAAAAGCGGACATAAATGACATACTATGAGGGTCCTATTGTTTCTACTCTTTAAACACTCAGTAGGTTCTTAGCATTAGATTTGATCTCTATAGGTTGTACATTGAGCATTAAATAACAATTCTCATAAAAAAAAGATATCACATGTGGACTTTGCTCTTGTTTTGGTTGAACCATTAGAAGTGATATAGGCAATGTGTGCTTGAACTCACTTAAAAAGCCTTAAAAATCCTACCTTATGTGTGTGCTCCATAGCCTGTTTGAAGCCAAACACAATGAGCCTTTTTCTTTCATCACCCACATTAACTTAACCCCAATAAGCCATAATTTAGTCATACCTTATAGCTTGGGATCATATAGAGGAAGTGATGAAGATGATTGAAGGGAGTCTGAAATGGGTGACTCATGATGTGCATGTACCAAGAAAAAAGCAAGAAGACAAACACCAAAGTGGTGTCAAGAAGAAATGTATTGAAAAATTGTTGTATTAATAGAAAAAAGAGAGAAAAGAGAGAATAGAATGTTAATGGGTGCAATAAAGTCAATTTAAATTGCAAAGCTTGTATCTACTCAAAAGGAGTTTGACAAAGAGAGAAAGGTGAATTTTTGAAGAATTGAACAACAACAAGTGGCATCATCCCACTTGTAAATGAGACCAAGAGACTTGTGCAAAGCCAAAAAGGTAATAGAAGACTCTCATGGTATGATCCTAGGTTTTTGAATTCCAATTTTTTGTTCTTTCTTAACCTTCACCCAATGGCCCCGTTACAACCAAAGAAAATACCTAATTGATCTTTTGGGGATGCTAGATCGAGAGTAAGGTAAACATGTGCTCTATCTTGTTCTTAATGTTAATTCTTTTCATGAGATATTTGGCTTACAAATCAAGCATTCTTTCAATGATATATTCATATGCGATAATAACTTGAAATTTCTTGTGCATAAATTTCATTTGCATATGCTTGATGAGTGTTTTTACCTAGGTTATGTATGAAAATATGAGCGATATCTTGTGGTGGAAATGGTGGGAAATGTCACCTTTTTGACCAAGTTTTGTAAGAAAGTCACCACCTTAATAACTTAAGTTTAAAAGGAACTAAAGTAAGTGATTTCCAAAAATGCCCTTACTTTACACATTCTCTTTCTTACTTTAAAGTTTTCTGATATTTTATTCTTTCATCTTTCTCTATAATAGACCTCCAATGGAGGTTGAACATCATAACATTATCAATACAACTTCATTGGATAATTAGTTTTGTGACGCTACGCAGACGCATTTAGGGAAGTCTCGGAGATAATTGAAAAGGCTCGGAGACTAATTGAAAAGGCTCGAATTACTGTTGAAAAGGCTCAAAAAGTGTATGAAAAGGCTCGGATACAGTGTTAAAAGTCTCGAAGATTCAAAATTGAAAGGCTCGAATTACTGTTGAAAAGGCTCGAAAAATGTATGAAAAGGCTCGGATATAGTGTTAAAGGCTTGGAGATTCAAAATTGAAAAGGCTCGAATCACTGTTGAAAAGGCTCGGAAAGTGTATGAAAAGGCTTGGATACATTGTTAAAAGGCTTGGAAATTCAAAATTGAAAAGGCTCGAATCACTGTTGAAAAGGCTTGGAAAGTGTATGAAAAGGCTTGGAAAGTGTATGAAAAGGCTTGGATATAGTGTTAAAAGTCTCGGATATTCAAAATTGAAAAGGCTCGAATCACTGTTGAAAAAGCTCGAAAAGTGTATGAAAAGGCTCGGATACAGTGTTAAAAGTCTCGAATATTCAAATTTGAAAAGGCTCGAAAAGTGTATGAAAAGGCTCGGAAACCCAGATCTTCATTGTCTTGCAGATTTTGGTCGACTTCAAGACTGTAGCATCACCACCGATGAGTTCGCCGTGAGATTTTCAACCGGATTTCTTGCACCTGATGCTTTCTCTCTTCACTATTCTCTCTCTCTCAATTTTTTTCTCTCTACGTTTCAAAAGACAAAAACTAACAAAATAAGGTATTTTTGTCTAGTCACCTAAATAGGTGTCTTTTAAACTTGAATTAGTAAAGTGCTAATATTCTTACAAAGTCAGGCCCAAATAGTGACAAAAAAATTTTGAACCCTGTCTTGTGAGAGTTAGAGTCAAGACGAATTATATCTATAGTGTTTGACGAATGAATCTTTGAAGCTAAATTCACAATCTAGTTTGATCAATTGTTGACCTCAAATAATGAGTGACAGAAGGAATGTAGTTTTCTTTTTCATGCAATAGCTTGCATTATTAATTATACCATAACACCAAATTAGATAACCTAACAATGTTTCAGAAGGAGTTTGATGTCCTACTTTTTTTTGAGTAATTTACTGGGACTATTTTGTCTATGACATATGACTCTATGAGACAACATCTTGTTTAAAAAAAGGTGAATTACCAGTGACAAAAACTCAATTAAATATTCGATTAATTCTTTACAACAATATTCAATACAACTGGCTTGGCTCTATATATATTCTTGTATTGCTATATAAATAACTCATACAATCACCAAAGTCTCCACCCCATCTCCTCTCTAGATACCAACACAACATTCTTATAACATCTCAAGCTTTTTGTCGAGCACCTAATCATGGCGTCTTACAAATGCTTATTCTTGGCTTTCGTCATTGTTTTAACGATTTCCAGCATGGATGTAAGCATAGCAGCTCGTAATCTTCTGCAACTGCCAACACTGCCACCATTGCCTTCTAACCCGAATCTTCCACAGCCGACGGTACCAACGTTGCCAACCACCCAGCCATCTCTACCAATTCCAAGCTTGCCTACCATTCCAGGTCTTCCAAAATTCAGTCTGCCTCCACTTCCAAGCATGCCTTCAATCCCAACAAATTTTCCCTCTATCCCTTTTTTCTCCCCACCTCCTGCTACCACTAGCCCTTGATCACTTTCTTCTTTATTTTATGTTCCACTTTGCTTTGTTGTGTGCATTGGCGTCAGGATTGGTTGATGAACCTGAATCTTCTTTTCTATATGTATTTCATGATTAATTTGTGGCTTTACTTAAGTGTGGTACATTGTACCTGTAGTGAGAATTTTTATTTTTATTTTTGTGTGTTTATTCAATTCTTACTGTAATTCAATCTAAATGATGTGACAAGACCACATCATTCCATGTTACGTCACATTATTTGTATTGAAATTTGAGTTAATTGTTTGAGTTATATAGCATTACTCTAATAGATATGATATACTTAAGTATTAATTTATTCTTGTAGGTTCCAACGTTGTTTTCCTTGTAGTGAATGTGTCTATCTTTCAAAGTTTCTTACAAATCTCTTGGTTTCACTAGTTGACCATAAGTAGAAGTTATATATAGTCTATAATATATATAGGGTATCTTAGGCTATGTTTGGGATTGCTTTACTCAACAAATAATCCACTTATAGCTTCACTTTAAAAATAATTAGCTTAACAAAAAAGTGGATGAGTGTTTGGTAAACTAAATTTTGAAATTCTTTTGCTTTTGAAAATGTGGAAAATGTATTTGATGAAATGACAAAAATGGACATCATTTTAATAAGAAAAACATTGTTGAACCAGAGGCCCAAACATTGTAGAACCAGAGGCCCAAAACAAACTCAACCCGTAACTTTGACCCGGTTTGCTTGAAACCCTACCTGCCGCCGCCCGTCGCCTAACTGCTGCTCGTTCAACTTCGCGTAGGCCCGCTGCTCGTTCAACCTCGAGTAGGCCCGCCGCTCGTCCCGTGTCGTTGCTGGTCCTGTCGCTACCCTCTATTTTCTCGGCTGATTCCTCTGTTTTCGTGGTGGGTAGATCCATCTCCGAGGTTGGAGGAGGTGGATTGTTCTGGTCGTCGAAAGAATGACCGGATTTCTCTGCGGAATCGGAGGAGGTGGATTGTTCTGGGCACGAAGGTGCAGCGGATCCGGTCTTTGCGGATTTCTAAACGGAGGCCGGCAACGGAGGAGAAGCACGCTTCTTCCGGCGACAACCTCGAGTTTGGCGGTGGCCACCGGTGGCCATCTGTTTATTTTTTTAGTTTTTAGTTTTATTAAATGTAGGGGTAATATTGTGTTTTAATAAAATGGTGAGGATATTTTGGACATTTCAAAGTAAAAATTTAGCTTCTGATTCCAAAAGCAACCCCTACCTAACTTCTCAAAAGTTGATTATTGGAGGAGCAAATTGTAAAATAAATAGCTTTTGGAAAGTTTACCAAACATTCATTTACTCAAAACTTGATAAATAAGTGATTATTTCTTAAGCATAAGCAACCCCAAACATAGCCTTAATCTGCTACAAAGAAATTGATTTCCAAAGTTATAATACCGGTGATCAATTCCAATTATCATACTTCAATTAGCAAAACTAATTTAGGAAGCAATTTTATAAATAGGGAATAGGGACATACTACCTTGCCGAAACAATAATGTTATTGGATTTAATAACTACCATTAGATTGGATGAAAGTAAATCCAATGGATATTATTAAAATTTATAATTAATGTCTTTTATTACCGTAAAAACTTGAAACCTTTTCAACATGTTTATATAAAAAAGCATGCACATCATTTAGCGATGCAAACTCCTGACATAACTTAGGCTTGTGATAAATCACTATATTTGGAATACAAATTTGATTGTGGTTGTCCAAGACTCTGATCATGATTAGCGGTTTCCTCATTTATATTAGTCATTTCACTGAAAGTTAAAAAGTAAACAAAACTGAGGAGCCGTTGACAACCAAGAACAATATATACTTGTTTATATAACATAAATTAAAATATTTGTTTAAATACTTAAGTTACAGTAAGGCAATAACTTATTTATAAATCATAACTACTAATAATTGACTGACATGCTTCAACATTTTTTTTTTTGTAATACGGAGGTTAGGTTTTGTCTTAGCTGTTAGGTGTGTTTTGGGTGGCCTTTGAACTAGATTGTGAAAGGGTGGTTTTGTTTTGATGATTGTGAGCACTGAGCACTGGCTTTAAGCACATGATAAACGTATGCGGGAACCTCCATTTATGTGTTTAATTACTTTTAATATATCAAGTATGAACCAATTTTGTTTTCTTTAAAAAATAAAAAATAAATAAATTAACTTAAATCAACCAAAAAAAAATGTTATTTAATTCGTGATCAACATAGAACAAGAATGCTAGTAAAAAAACAAGAAAGTCATTAACTTACATACATTATTAATTAAATCGTAAAATTCATAAATACCCAAACTGGAGAAAATAATTACCATAAATTAACTAACCTCCAGAGATGACAAAAATCTAGTGAGCGATGAAAGAGATACGGGGATGGAGAAGAGAAACGTGACGATTCTACTGACTCAGTTCCGTGTTGTTCTTTCCGATTCCTACAATTTCGTTGATCGATTCCGACTTTTATGCAAAAATATATATAAAATAAAAATTCTAGTTGCTACAATTTGATAGCTATGAACAATATTCCTTTTTTTTATTTCGGTTTACCGTGAGAGCAAAAAGGAATATGGTTTTCTTTTCTTTTTTTTTTCTTTTTTTTTTTATCCTTTTTTTTTTTTTTTTTTTTTTGAGAGAAAGAGAGAGAGATTCCTGTATGGATTCTAACTTTTTTTTTATTAAAAAAAAAATGATAAACCTTTTATTCATTGAAAACAAAAATTTCATTAAAAGATGTTGATAGTAATACAATATGGAAGTGCTGATATAAAAATTCTCATATATATATAATTTGACAAAGTAAATAAATGATTTTGTTAGTAAAAAAAATGAATTGTTAAATAAAAACAAAGAAACTTACATAATAAATTTATAATTTAATTACAAGTTTAAATAATATTGTTTTACTTTTCTTTTAAAAAAAATAATAACATTATTTTATACAACGTGAAATTATTACCATAACTAATATGTTGACAATTTTATAAGTAAAATTTGTTACATAGTATGAATATTTGTTTTTTATTAAATAAAATGAGTTATTACATTCTACCACAAAGTTGTTACAATGTATATCGTTACATTTCACGTAAAATTTTAAAAAATATTATTTTGAATATTTTTTGTAACGAAAGTTTTCGAAAGACCGTTTTTATGTATGTTTATTATTAATTTAATTTAATTTAATACATGAATTATAATTTAATTATAATATGCTTGTTTATATTAATTTGAGTAATATAATTTTATTCTTAATTTCTTTATTTTTAATGTTTATTCTTTCTTTTTTTTCTTCTTTAATCAAATGAAATAATAATCTAATAATAATAATAATAATAATAATAAAAGATAATGGGTTAAACACCCAATAAACTAAAGGGTGGGTTTGGGTTTGGGTTTAGTAAAATTTGAGTCAACCCATTTACAACTCAACACACAAGTATTCGAATTCAATTAGAATATTTGATAAGTCTAAAGATGAATACGGTTTATCATTGAAAAATGAACTTCAAGTCAACAACTCTTAAGGTTTCTCTCTTGCTTTGTTAGTACTTAGTAATCATATGAGACCTCAATAAATATAGAATTTTTTTCTTTTATTTAAAATTTGATTTTAATAATCTAGGAAAACTTAAAAACTTAAAATTCATAATTTAAATATAATCTTATATTTAAAATTAAATTTTTTTAAAAAAATAAATCGAAAATAAAATAGTTGTGGTCCACAAGATGGCCAGTGAGCCGGCCCAACACAAGCCAGTATTGGATCGTGTTGACACGCAAGTCATCCTGTTCTATGTCCATAATTATCAAGCCAACCATGGTCTGATACGACACTATTTCATGTCATGCTTGGCACGAGCCATAGAGCATGTACCTAGTAAATTTGGGTTGGGCCAGCTCGGTACGCCCATTTTAAATATCAAGGTGGTGGGTTGGTGAGTGTTTTATGGTTGTGGGCGGGTGGTCCAAGGATGTTTGGGGGTGTTTGGTGGCGAGGAGGGGAGAGGAAAGGAGACGAGAGTTTTGGTGGGTTTGTGGGGTTTTTGGCGGGTTATGGGTTTATAATTAATATATATATATATATTTTTTTTTTTTTTTCTATTGTTTACATATGCTAAATCCCTTAAAAACAAGATGTTACTAGATATTTACTCCATGAGACAATGACATTGTGAATTAATCTACATTTACGTGTAGTTAGATGCACATGATTGAACGTTAACTTGAATCCTCCATCACGAATATGAAATGAGAGGTATACACTGCACTACTAAACTAGGGATAAATAGTAGAAATCAAAAAGATCCGGCAATTTTATAAATAAAGAGACCGTAAAAGGTCGAGTTCTTTCTCTTGCTTCTCCGAAATCTTTTGATAAGTTAAGCAATGACATTTTTGTTAGTGATACTATTAAAATTTAAATTATTAAGTTAGTGTTAGTCTCATAAAATTAGCACAAAAAAGTTCTAATTTGACATATATTAATTCATCAGTAAAATAACGAGAATATTAAAAAATGACGAGAATATAAATCACGAAATACATGTAGTTATAGCTATAAGATTTCAAACAAATAATTAGAATAAATTATGAATTTATATATATAGGGTCATTCTACGGTGCAACATGACATGATACAACAATATGTGATCACATATGATTACATGTGATCACAAATATATGTAATGTGAATTGCATGTGATCACAAAATTAAATTATTGTAATCGCATGTTAAAACATGCAATCACATATTAGTTGATGTTGTTGTACTAAAGAAGACATGATCATAGTCAAAATTTTCTATGTTACATCATGTAACGTTTGTAACGTTTGTAACGTTGCACTCAAGGGTAGCCTATAAATATAAATAAATATATATATATACAGTTTTTCTATTATCAGTTCGAACTGACAAAAGATATATCAGTTTCTTGCATGTGGGTCATTGGATTTAAATACTTTGACTTGACTTTGACTTGACTACATACACTTGTCAAAGCATCTTTTAAATCCAATGGCCCACATGCAAGTAACTGATATATCTTTTGTTAGTTAGAACTGATAATAAAAAGACTGTATATATATACGGTCACGTTCACATCAGTGCGTACTGATATAAATATACAAGAGCATTGAATGTGAGTCACTCATTATAGAGAAGTTTTAACAATTGCATACACACTAAGTCAAATCATGGGAAATGAATGATTCACATTCAATGTCCTTATATATTTACATTAGTGCGCACTTACTTAAACATTTATATTATATATATATATATGGGTTATGCTAAAACAACTTAAATTTGTGACTTCAACATATCTCAACCATCCATGTGTTATGCTTTTAATATGTGTATAGTGGGGCTAGAACTTCTCATCACCAATGTTGAAGGGATTGGATTTACACTATCAATCTCTATTAATTACACAACTGGAGTTTAATTAAAAGGAAATTATTATTTTCCCCCCTGTAGTTTTCCGTATTCTCCAGTCTGCCCCCTTTAATTTTAAAATTCTCCAATTTTCCCCTTTCCATGCCTATTTATATATGGTGAGATTGGTTGTATTTATGTATGGGAGGGGAAAAATTGGAGAATTTTGAAACTAGAGGGGGGTATTTATAGAATATAGCAAACTACAGGGGAGAATAATAATTTCCCTTAATTAAATTTCAATCTGATGGTAATATATAACTCAATCACACTCTTTTTCATAACTCATAAGTCATAAGACTAGTAACCATCTAGTAATTATACTTCAAAATGAAGCTTCAAAATCAAGGTTTAAACTCCCTTCCCTTTAAATGGGAGTTGTATTTCGAACTGTTCTTATAGAGTTTAATCTCATCAGATCCTAATCTAAAATGTTGTAACGAAATCATTTCAAATCGCTTTTTTTTTTCTCTTTCTAAGTCATCTAAAATAAATATTATAATGCTTGTTATCAAATACGACAGTACTATGCAGTAAAAAAAAAATAATAAATAAATAAATAAATAAGGTCAGCCATTGAGGCATTGTTTCTTTAGTCGAGAATGTGACCGGATCTAAATATCCAATTGAAGAAAGAGAGGTGAGAAGTGCAGATTTGAGACCCAAAAACCATCCCCAAATTCAATTATTGTTTTGTTAATTAATTAATGATTTGATATTTTGATGTAAGTTGTCAAGTGTTTACATAAAAAGCTAAACATGTGAAACACGTGAGAAATACACTATCCACTTTCACACCTACAACCTTTTTCACATGACAGTGTGAAGAGGGTAGTACGTAGGGATGGCAATGGGGCGGGGCGGGGCGGGGCGGGGTGTGTCAAGGCCGCCCCAAATCCGAAATCCAAAATTCGGTTTTCAACGGTTGCCCCAAACTCGACCCGTGACCCTAACGGGTTTTCAATTTTTGCCCCAAACCCGATCCGTTTAGGTCAAGGGTGCCCCAAACCCGACCCGAATGACCCGATTCATTTACGTAAATTTAAATTTAATATAGCACGATAACTAAGTTTAATGAATATTAAATTCATCCGTAAAGTACAAAGTACAAAATACAAATCTCAAAATAACTTGAACAAAAATACAAAATACATACAACATTTTCAGTATCAATAAAATCCATTCAATATCTTCACCAAAATAGTTTAAACTTAAAAAAATTTCAATAACAAAATCCATCCAATATCTTCATCATCACTTTGTCTTCTTGAAAACAAGCATATATTTAAAAATATATATATATCTCGAGTTTATATCTAAATATATATATATATATTGTCTTCTTGGGTTTAAACTTGAAATATATATATATATATATATCACTTTATTTCTTTCAAATTGTTTTCTTTTCGGCTAACATATGGTTTCCTTTTTTCTTTTCCTTTTATATTTAAAATATATATATTTTTAAATATATATATTCCGGGTCAAACGGGACGGGTCGGGTCAAAAGGGACCGCCCCATACCCGACCCGGTAACCCGGCGGGGTCAAGAAATGTGCCACAAACCCGCCCCGTTACCCGTTTTTACTGCCCCAAACCCGATCCAAACGGACCGGCCCCGCGGGATCGGGGCGGATCGGGGATTTTTGCCGTCCCTAGTAGTACGTGTGGGGACGCTGCTGAGCTGTCAAATAAAGCTACTATCACATGGTGGGTCCTATCTTCCGATAACGATACGTGATCCATTCATTCATTGTTCCCACACTACTGTACATCTATACCAACTCTCGATAATGATATACCGTATGAAATATGATTTATATAGCATTAACAACCCAACTCATATACCACATCATTTAAATCTTAAATAAAAGCTCTTTATTATTATGCCACGCTGGGCGGTGAATTATTTTTGATTGGAGATGTGTCATGTCGGTCCGTTGATGTTGACTGATCTGGACGGTGATAAGGGCACAAACTGTACAGACAGTCTTGAGGGTGCGTTTGGCACGAACACGGGACAGGACAAGGTGGGACGGGACAGGACAGGTTGTTCTGTATTGTGTTTGGAAGACCTGGGACAGAACTGTACTATTGTGCGTTTGGTATGGCTGGGACAGGACAGAACAAGAGGTACAAATGACCAGAGTGCCCCTCTTGTCATTTCCAATGTTTATAACAATTTTATTAAGTTTGAAAAAAAATATTAAAAATATCAAATATTATTGAATTAAAATTAATTAAAAATCATACAAAATTAATATTTTCTTTCATTTTCTCACCTCCCAAACACTAGTTTCAGATTTCAAAATCATATTTCATCATCCAACAAATCATCCAACTTCACCTTCATCATCCATACATCACCGATCTTCATCAGTAATCACCCAAACTTTTTTTTTTTTTTTGAGATAATAATAGAACCATATTGATAATATATCCAAAAACAATACAACATGAGCTTTTCAATATCATAAAATAGAGACGACATGTAGGCATCTGAACTCCATACATGCACAACTAATTTGACATTAAATCTGAGAAAAAAAATTCATTTTATAGACTTCCAACTAAAATAGATATATTAATTTCAGTTGTATTTCCTTCAACATCATTTTGAAGGCAACTGTTGAGGGCAAAACAAGCTTCTTTACAGGTGTTGCCAAATATATAAAATCAACAAAAGATACTACTAATTATTAAACTAGACATGAACCAGCAACTCAAAACTGTCGCCAGTGCCCTCCTGAAAGCGAACCAAGCACAAACCCAGAGTCCCAGAACCACGGTTCAACCATATATTACTCTACACCCTGTTCCAAATCCATCACAGCCTTTTCCAATACAAAAATAAGAACAAATAATTAAAAACCCAAATTTTTCTTTTCGTTCCAATTTCTCCTTTCACCGATCTTCATCAGTAATCACCCAAACATTCCAAAAAAAATTTCCTTTTCATTCTCTTTCCAAATCAAAAACCCAAATTTTCTTTCCAAATCCTAAAGAAGAAGAAGAAGACCTAGATTTTCTTTCCAACCCAGATTTCCTTCCCAAATCGAAAACCCAATCAAGAGAATAACATGAATAAGAAGAAGTAGTTGACGATTTTGCACAAGAATAAGAAAAAGATCGCGATTTTGTATAAGAACAACATGAACCCAGTTGACCAATTCCAGATTTTCTTCGGTGGGAAGAGATCGCGACCATGGAGATTTGGATCTCCATGGACGGTGATCCAGAGATGAACGAAGTAGAGAGAGAGAGAAAGAGAGAGAGAGAGAGCTCTATGGATGGTGATCCAAGATGACCGAAGGAGAAAGAAATGGCAATGGGATTCATGTGGTGTATATATATTTGTAATTTTTGCAAGTAATAAGGGTAAAAAAGTCTTTTCCAGACTTGTCCCATGCATGGGACAAGTCTGCCGAGCTATTTGGGTGGGACAATTTTTTGGGTTTTTTGTCCCACCTTGTCCCGTCCTGTCCCATGTTATGGACGTGCCAAACGCGGGACAAGGGAAAGTTGTCCCGTCCTGTCCCGTCCCGTCCCACGTACCAAACGCACCCTGAGAGTTGAGCATAGGCATGAAATTACTTATCAAATATTTGGATTTTGGAAGATAAGGGAGGAGTGAAGAAGTTGAATATAAGTGATGAGTAAGATCTTTGTAGGATATGGATGTGTTCAGAATAACTTCAGATCACAAGAGAACAGTACCGTGTCCACGGGCTGATGTGCATTGTCCAACTACTTTCATTACACCACTTGTAATGTCATTACAATTATTGTCACTTAAGTCATTCAAGTATTCAACCCTATTGTTCTCAAGCTCAGAATAAATGTACTGTTGATCAATTTTATTTATTTATTTATTTATTTATAGATTTCACACCCAATTAATGGGTCGTGATCAACCGAAATCAAATACTATATGTATGACCTATCTACTTGCGCAATAGCAAAGAGGAAGCTCCTCACACATATACCCCCGCAACTGAGAGATATTTGCTCTCACAATATTAGAGAGAAAACTTCATATACATACTTGTAAAATATGCATACCAGGACTCAAAACCTCTGCGTTTGTTATTCAAACTTCAAGAACTAAATTTATACTTAGCATTTAAAAATGCTTTTAGCTAATCTTTTTCTAGAAATCATTGATTAACGGTTGACCATCGTCGGTCATCGACAGTCAAAAGGTAATTTTTTTATTTTTTTTTCATGTGATTTTATATTAATTAATAAAGGAAAATACTTCGAAAGAAAAAAAAAAGAATAAAAGAAAATAGCACGTCCAATCAAATTTCGCCCATAAGCCGTAAAAATACAATATATATATATATATATAATGCAAAAGAGGCAACGTGCTTCAGTGCGTGATATTTTAACTATGTAAATGTCTGCTGTTTACACATCTCTCATTATTTCAAAACTGCTTGAAGACTTTTTTTTTTTTTTTCTCTTTTTTTCTCAATGAACTTAATTAATTTTGAGCACATGGTTCATAATGTTTTGTAACGTTGTGTGTGTGTGTGTTTTTTATTTTATTTTTTTAAATGGGGATTTTTGGTTTTTTGTGTTGACAAGTGTTTAGTAATGTAAACAGTAAAACTCCATTTTTTGAATTCATACAGTTGTGGGTGTCTGGACGAAGTCCGAGATCCTTGAAGAGAAGAGGAAAAAAAAAAAAAAAAAAAACTCCGTTTGATAATATAGAAGAGCAATTTTGTGGTTTTTCAATAATATCATACCGGAAACATTTTCCATTTTAAAATAATGAAAAAGGGACTCGATTCAAACCATTAAACATGCATGAATATATAATAGGAACCAGAAATTTTGTACCCCACAAATTATTAAACTAAATAGAAATCCATCCACACAAATACACAATTGAATTTAAACAACATGATGTATGTGTTCAGAATTTCATGTTGCTTGATATTTGTGGTTGTGGGGCAGGTTATCAAAGTACCTAAATTTGGTGTAGGTGACATTTAATTCAAGGTCTCTCTTATTTGGTATACAATTGAAGCACCGCAAAATAAGGCCCCTGACCTAATCACAGCAAACTATCATAAACTAAATTCTGTAACTAGAGCTAAATCTAATTACAGCAAACTAAACACGGACCTAGTTTCCGGCTGAACAGACAGGCAATACTCCGGATTGAGCCTGCCCTCGTATCCTGCATTTCATGATTTACAGATATCTCCCATTGGTTTACACATTCCTTGCTACTGTTATTCAATTTATCCACAAAAGTCCCCGAGAATCTTTGCTTCACATCCACCTTGGTCTGCTTCTCACTGATCTGGGCATGCTTGAAGATTCTATTGTGTCTCTCAAATCTCAATCCAACAGTGGTAGACAGTTGCCATGAAATTTTTATCATCTGGATAGCTCTAAGAAAGCAATGAAAAAAAAAATATGAATGTTGGTTTAGGAACATAAAAGGAAGGCAAGGATGACACAAGAGACATCATGAAACAATTAGTAACAACTTCATTGCTGAAACTGAAAAAAATTATTATGCAAAGCACTAAGTTTAGAAGCAAGAGGAGAGGCCTAAAACAACAATAAAAATGGGCAAACATAAGTTAGAGCGTAAATGTTTTTCGTCATATGATTAAACCAAGTCTCAAGGCACAAGCAACCTGTTAACATGTACAAAAAATTTATAGGATTCCTGGTTCCAACATGTCACACATGTAACAACTTTGTGCAGATGAATTTATGAAGACACAAGCAACGAAATTACACATCTAATTGCAACCTGATGGTACATGTAAAGACTAAACAAAGATAATTTATTCAATTCATGTTACAATTTACAAACTGATGGAATGGAAGAGAGGGACAACTATAACTCCCTGGATGGAAAATTCATATTGACTATCAAAATTAAGTCGACTGTGATTATTTTTAACATTTTATGCTCAGACATGTTTCTTCTGGGATATGAGCACATGAAGAGCACGAGCAAAGGATCTATTACTAATGATCTTACTCATATATATATATAAGATACACCAAAGCATCAATCAAGGGATGATGATAGACAAATAATACTTTTAAATCAAGGGCCATTTAAAAATGCCAGACACAATCTTTTGATCAAATCACAAAACTAAAAGTAATAGTATCCGATAAATACAGCAAAAGGCATTGAAGAATGATATTTTGATTTATACTCAATTGCTCATAGAAAAAATCTATTTGCATATGACAACGGCAAGAAACCCACAATCCAAATGTCACAAATTGTGTCAGCAGAAATTCATATCATATCCTTACAAGATAGAAGCTACTGCAATCACTCAACAACTACCTTTCACGTTGTTCAATCAATTGGAAATGTCTTCTACAGTATATACCTCATTCATTTTTCTTGTTTCCCAAGAATGTGCAGCATAATATTATTGTTCTCTGTCCAATTCCATCTGAACTTTGTCAAGTGACAACACCTGACTGATCTAGGAAGTTCTATTTTCAATCAATATGGCGCTATCAGTAACCTTTCATTAGATTACCACATTCTGCTTTCCTTGTTTGACTCGATAAGATGCATTTGGTCATGGTACCTATTGAGTGAGCTTTCTCAAACACAATCTCAGTGTTCTCACCTCCAGTCCTGATTCTTAAGTTTAATCATCTGCTTATCATATTTCAATCTTTACTGCTTCATGACTACTATCACCCTCAAATACTGAATCAGACAACTGGTTTGAAACCTCGTCTCCTAAAATACATTTATCATCCTCTTTTCTTACTGTCTTGGTAGACAAATTAATCTTTCTTTTTCTTTTCGGTCTAGAAGCTACTACACCAATTGGTTTCCTCCTATGTTGTTGTGCTTTATACATTAGATGAAGGTACCTATGTCTCATACCCATCAACGGATGCTTCTCCACCAAGAAATCCTTCCTATAAGCCTCCCTAAGTACCACAGTTTGAGTCCTAATCTTACTAGAAATATAAAATATCCCCGGATGATGCCTCAAAGCCTTCTTAAACCTATCACCAAGCCCCAGATAATCCCCTAAACAAAACACATTATCTCTCTCCGTCTTCTTCGACACCAAAAGCCATAGCAACTCATGAAGCACAGCCACAGCCCATTTCTCTGCCAGGTCACTGCTCGGTGCCAAATGAAATGCATCCTCATATGGCGAAATGTATGGCAACTCTTGCCATTTTTCGACCCAGTCCATAATCCTCTTCTCCAAATCAAACCCTCTCGAGAAGTTCATCGAAAACCTTAAGCACATTCCTTTCTTTAAATTCAATAAATCACCATGGCATGATTTCCTTTCCATTTCCGATACTGCAAGCTCCTTCCTCCAAGAAACTAGCTCCAATGCCAAGGTCTCTTTATCAGTATTACAATCTTTGATTTCACAAACCTGAAAATAATCACCAACAAAGCAATAATGAAAATGATACCCCACATGAAAAATTTCACAATCTTAAATTTAATAAAACACCCAACAAGCGAAACATCAATATAATCATTCACAAACCTGAAAGAACTCGGGATAATCAGATAGAAGGGCAGTGATGTAATTATGAGGAAGACCTAGATCGATTTTGAACCTATCGATGACATGCAACGGCAACCTCCTGGCATTCGTCAGCATCAGCAGCCTAGCCAGCCGTTTAACAACACAGTTGCGGTGCGTAGACGAGCCGTGAATGGCAGATTCCTCTCCGTGGAGAGTCAGCATGTGGGGGGTGAGCTTCACGCGGAGAGGGAGGGAGGGAGACGGCTGGAATTGGTGGAAAATGGAGGGGTATTTTTGGAAGAACTTTTGGGTGGTGGTGGTAGTGGGGAGGTCGAGGTGGGCCTTCAGAGGAGAGACAGAGGATAGAGGGAGGGACCTGGTCGGTGAAGAGACAATCTGATTTTTAAGTGAGAGGACCTGTTTCAAGTCTTTTTCTCGGGAGACCACCGTGTCAAGGAACGGGTCACGGACCCATTTCACTTTGGCGTTCACGAAGAAAGTCCGGGTCTGGTTATACAGTCGTTGCGGGAAGAGCTTAGTGGAGACCGCTGCCATTGATATGGAGGTCATGAGGTGGGGATGGTAATGGCCCAACCTCACGATCATTTAAAAATTGCTCAAGTAAATCATCTAGTTCAACCACAGAAATCAAAAATTAATAATAGTAAATAAATAAATCAAAGGTGCCGCTTGACCACTGAGAAATGCAGTAAAAAAATTCAAAAACATTAGAGATAATTTCAATTATCTTGATAAAAAAACCCAAAAATTCACTCAACATTTTCAAAATTTTCTTTCAATTTCTCCTATTCTAGGCAAAACCAAGACAATGTAAGCTTAGCTATCTCGAGAAGATCAACAAAGACATTCTCATTTCCGTTATTTCCATCCGTCATTTTCTCAATAAGCAAACAGACAAAATCAACCAAAAACACAGTCAAATATACCAGCATAGTCTTTGTCATGTCCAGATTAACCACAAATACAATATAACAATTATCATTAGAAGCTTAGAAATTTTGACCATACAAAACATAGAAATTCTGTCTATTTGGTGATTTCTGCTAATAGCAAAGACGATAAGCATAAGCTCCACTTAAATAAACTGGCTAGATAACGGGAAGAGTTTAAAATACTAAACTGAAAGGTTATAAATCAATGTTCCATAACTAGCGTTTTGGGTTCTTTTCAATCTTTTTAATCTAATTAGATACTTCAAAGTCAAAACTTTACTCCATAATTATAGTGTTCTCGGTAAATGCTGTAACCTGTATATACAATTCAATCTTGAAAGTGCAAATTCAGAATATTAATGATCTCTACTTAGTATATTCTATTCTCACTACAATTCACACAAATTCATCTTCATTTCTGTGACCCTACTTCCACCACCCAACAAAGCAGACTTAAAAATCACCAGAGACGACAGATTTTGATAAACCACCATGAGAGATATTTGCTCAAAAACATGATTGCAAAATATACCCAGGCAATTTAAGAAACTTAATTGTCTCCAACAGCAATAATCATCAGAAATTGTTAGATATTGATGAAAAAACAATCAAACAGTAAGAACAGTACTCAGCAGCATATATAGCATGTGACAAACCTTCGGCGAACAAAAGAAACATCCACAATCGAAACCCTAAGAAACGAAAACATGAGAGGTGAGAGAGCGCTAATCCGAATCCGAATCCAAATCCAAATCCAAATCCACCGACATTTTTGTTTGAGGAGTTTTCTATAGGAGAGTGCGACTGCGATTCCTCTTTTTTTTTTTTCTTTCTTTTTTTCGTCAGTATCGAAATCCAAAAATGCTTTTCATAGCATATACTGAAATACTGATATCTGTAGTTGAAAATGAAAACGAAAAATGAAAACGAGTAAAACATGTCTGATATAACTGAAAACTATCAAAAATCGATATATCAATTTTTACATTTTATTTACTATTAAATTAAATAATTAACCAATAATTTTTTTTGTATTGTAATTTATAAATTAAACAAAAGTAACACAACACAAATTATTTCCAAAAAAAAAAAAAACATAACACAATTAATGATCAATTAATCAAGAGTTTACACATCACAAATTAATTCAAATTATAATTAAGTAAAATATTAATAACAGTAAAAAAAATATAAAAAAAGAGAAGAAAAATAAAGGAAGAAGCTAATTTGTGACAATTTGTGATCCAAATCGGCTGAGAAAAAGAAGAAGAAGAAGAAGACCAGTTGAAGAAAAAGAAGAAGACCAGATCGGCGGTGAAAAACGGCGAAGAAGAGCATTCACCAGCACGAAGAAGAAGAAGACCAGATTGGCAGAGAAGCAGATCATATCAACGATAGCGAAGAAGAAGAAGACCAGATCGGAGAAAGAAAATGAATAAGAAGATGGAGAAGGGAAGAGAAGACTGATGAGAAGAAGAAGAAACGTTCAAGAGAAAATAATAATAATAATAATAATTTTATTGTTAATTTTTTTTGAAAAACAAAAACTTATATTTAAAATTAATTTTTTTTTAAAAAAAATAAATCGAAAATAAAATAGTTGTGGTCCACAAGATGGCCAGTGAGCCGGCCCAACACAAGCCAGTATTGGATCGTGTTGACACGCAAGTCATCCTGTACTATGTCCATAATTATCAAGCCAACCATGGTCCGATACGACACTATTTCATGTCATGCTTGACACGAGCCATAGAGCATGGACCTAGTAAATTTGGGTTGGGCCAGCTCGGTACGCCCATTTTAAATATCAAGGTGGTGGGTTGGTGAGTGTTTTATGGTTGTGGGCGGGTGGTCCAAGGATTTTTGGGGGTGTTTGGTGGCAAGGAGGGGAGAGGAAAGGAGACGAGAGTTTTGGTGGGTTTGGGGGGTTTTTGGCGGGTTATGGGTTTATAATTAATATATATATATATATATATTTCTATTATTTATATCTGGACGAAAAATGTAGACCATTTGATTTATATACTTTGACTCAAAGTTTATGCACTCATCAAAATTTCTCCATAATCTATGGTCCATATTCTCCATCCTGATATATTTATATCATGACAAACTGACAGTAGAAAGACTATATATATATATTATTTTGTAAATATCGAATGGGTAAAACAGTAATTTCCATTAGATGAAAGGGTAAATGGGCCCTTATGCTTCATAATTTTACAAAAATTAACGACACGGTGGATTTTAGGGAAATATGCAAATTGGAGTGGGGATTTTGACTGAAAATGAAACTAGAGGCAAAATTTGGGGAATAATGCAAACTACAAGGGAATTTTAATTTTATATATTTAAAGATTAGAGAATGATGAGAATCAAGAAGCATCACCAAATGATCCATTGCATGTTCTAATTTGGCCAATTACAAGGGCTAAGAGGATTAAAGAAGCATTTAATGGGTTGATTCTGATATGTTGAAGTCCAAGTTGGGCCTACATGAAGGACCAAGGCTTAGTTAACGTCATCAAGATAACTAATTGGGCTGAATAAGAGACTTGGGCGTGTGGTGAGCATATTTCCGTATGGTTGGAGGAGTCTCAATTTCAGCATATTTCCTATTTTAAATTATTTCCCAAATAAATAGTTAATTTGTTTCCCAAACAAAGTCAACTAGTTACTAATTTTATTCTTTTTATTTTCCTAATTGTAAGGCAATTAAATTGCCTATAGTTTATTTCCTTTAGTATGTTATGCTTATAGCCTTTTTTTTGTTTTATAGTGTTTACATATTTTTAGTATACAAGGGACGCATGAATGCATTATTTCGGCAAACTTTTGAATGAAATTAATATTGAAATCATTTTTTCTTTGGTTCTTTAATCTCTAACTTATCACTCGCAATTCTCTCTTGCTCGAGTGTGGCGTCTACAATTTTATGATACAGTTGGTTCTTATCTCCATATAGAAAACGATCATTCGTTACCATATATTGGCTCCGGGTCTCCATATAGGTGCGAGATTCCCACACTTTTTTTTTGTGCAATATCGACTTTGTTACATTACATAGCTAGAGCCCACTTTGTAACGTTACCAAGTGACATGATCACTTTTGAAAGAGCATGTAAAACGCTCGGTATTTTTCATAGTATATGTTCTCAATGGTTTTCTGAGATCCATTTTTTATAGTTATTTTCCTTGATACATTTTCAGTAGTTTTCCGTGATACATCTTCGAAGGTACATGTTTTTGCATCTGTCTCTTCGTCTTTAACATGGTCGGCATCTGAATCACACCATCCTCCGTTCAGGCCTTGATTTTGGTTTGGTTGATATGGGTCTGAACCGTAATCTTTCGGTGCATGGAGGGAGAATCACTCAGGAATCAGGAGTACTCAGGATGATTACATGTGAAAGAAAGCTGGAGTGTTTCTGGATAGATTTCAAACCAAAGCTTTTTCTCCTAATAGCAGATGAAAAATCATAACCAAGAGTTGCCTAAAACATAAATCAGAAATTATATGCAACTGAATAGTTGATATTCCATAAATGATTCAGGATTACAATTATGTGAGTCCTGTTATCAGAACAGCACTACAGTTACAAGTTGAGTTTTTACGACTGAATTACATCATTCATTGACAACAATTTTTAATTTCTATCCTAATCGCGGAAAAGAAAGCAAGAAAAGACATAAATTAAAGATAAAGAGAAAAACACAAAAGGAAAGATAAGATAGTCATTACTCTTTCTTTCTTATATTATTCTCTATTCACAAGCCAGTTTGGTATCAAAGCTACTCAAGCAGATTGCAAAAGCCTGAAATGCAGAGAGAGGATACCGATAATCCATGGTGAACATATCTTTCCCAACTTTGCCGAATTGCAGAATAACCTTATCATGTTCAGGTGGTGCTGGTTGAGATGGGGTGGGAGCACCAGCAGCCGGCTGTGTGGCAGCAATCAACTGGAAGTTCTTCACAGATGCAACAGTTACACGCCCCCGGAAATTCAGGCACCAACACTGTAATTGTTCATGCCATCTCGGAGGCTTGTTTTTCAAAACCAAGGGTCTCATTTTACCCTCATCATCATCATCACCACCACGAGGCATGCCAATTTCAGAAAACCGTGCACTGCCAAACTCAACCGAGTGGTCAAGAGACTTTGAGAAGGAGATGCTTCGGAATGAGTCCTCGAGAGAACGAGGAATAAGCTCTGGCTGGCCAGGAACAGTGCCACCAGCATCAAGTGACGAGGCTGGGATTGAGTGCATAGCACAGTGCATCCTACGTGGACCACGGGTGCCAAGCACATTTAATTCATAAGCAATCTGGGCTATGTTATAGCTGCCCGTTGGGACTTTAGGGGATACTTTTTTGGAATAAAATCTACGGCTTGATCTCCCAGGCGGAGGAATATGGGCAGAGGAATACGGAGGCTGTGTGTCATATATTAAGAATTTTGTCCCGAGGAAATTTGATCTGAAACAAGGAACAATTAAAATTTGCAAATGTTAGTAACAGAACAACCTTTATAGCCTTTTTTAATAAATTAAAAAATATATATATATAAAATTAGAAGCGACTATGTTATCAAAGTATTGATTACCAAAACCAAATAAGATAAAATGTGTGCCTTAAATTCTGTGTTCATGAATTCTTACCTTAATTTCCCGATATAAGTGCTGCTTGATCTTGAAATGTTTTCAGCATCCATTGAGATTACATACTCTGTGCAAGTAGTTCGACGGGTCCTTTTTGCAGAAAGAAGGAATTTCCCATTTTCAACTAATAAAGCTGCAACATAGGTAATGATAAGATAAAATACACCAATCAATAAGCAAGAAGAAGAAATTTACAAATTTCAAATCACGTTCGATGAATATATAGTGGGTTATATATTTGATAAATGATAAATGAAAAATATAACATAGAGGCATTTAATTAAATGATAAAAGCAGAAGTTGATTAAATAAGCGTATTTGTACTTCCATTTCATTTCTGTACATAATTTAAATGAAACACTTAAACTGGACTGGACGATGATGCCTGTCTATATTGCGCAATAAGTCTTACCGTGCATGGGTTCAGATGGATACACTTCCCAATAAAAATTAAGAATTATTTAAACTTTAAAGTAAAAACAAAATGGTATACATCAACACAAATGTATAATTATAAATTCAAAATGAACGCTAGTATGTAAATAAAATTCTAGAACAAAAAACAACATAACGGCATAACACAAATTATTCTTCTAAGTGAATCAATGCAAAATCATATAAGGTGATCAATGAATATATGAATCACCAAGTAATCAGGACAATGTACAGAGAGGTACATGAATTTAACAAAATTAAGAGACGGTGCTTACCAGGGCTAAGACACAGGTAAAGGTGATATGTTAAATTAGATTTATCCCTTTTAATGAAGCATTGAATGCTTCCGTCACGTGGTCCAGGCTAAAAAATTGAAAACAAAAAGGAAATTAGTACAATTAACAAACATCTTATATAAATGCAACCCAGAATCCTGAAGTCATCTCTTTCAAATCAAACTCGAACAATGCAAAGCAATTCCCATAAGAGAATCTGTGAGATACGAAAGAATGAAGGTCAAAGGAAGCAATAGAACGATTACCTGCTTCAGGGAGACCGGAAAAGTAAGCTTCCCGCAAAACTCCGGACTTCTAACAATTTCTTTGCACATATCCCTCCAAGACCGGCAAACAGCAGCACATGCAACAACATGCTTTCGAGAAGGCCAAGAACTCTCACTCTCCTCCAATCTCTTGATTACATCACAAAGTAGTTCCGGTGGTAGACTAGCCCAACGACTGTTCTGAATTAAAACAGGCTCATCATGTAAATCATGTAAAGCACCATGGGATTTCCCTCTATGATGGCTGCCAATCAGTCTAACGTCAAAACTCCGTCTAGATAAGCTCCCAAAACTATCCCTTACATCACGAACTATGCTACGAAATGACATTTTACAAGTTGATCACAACAGCAGAGCTCTTTCGAATGCTTCAGATAAATTGTACTCCACTTATCAGGTGCATATGGCTGCCCATAAACAAAAAGCAACTAAGTTCGCGCCACAAATCTTAGTAAAAAAGAACTAAAGAGATGATTAAAACAAAAAACAAAAAAGGCACTAAAAGAGAAAAAGAAAAATGAAAAGGGCAACCTCACATGGACCATAAAGAAACCAGAATATGAAAACTTTATTTTTACCAACAACCTTTTTCTTTGCTAGATATCATCCTTTTTAGGTCATAAACCTCACTTTTAACTGGAAAAGCTATCTTAGTTAAACTAAAATAAATTTATACATATCACAAGAGCCTCATTAGTCTAATAAGTTAATAACAGCAAAAAAGGTTAAACATTTGACATATCAGAAAAAGAAACCCACTACATCTATAAAAGAAAATATATATTTTTCATTTTTTTTTTTTTTCATTTTCTTGGATTCTGAATTTCTTTAAACCGATCAACATGGTAGTATAGTATATCCTGTTGGTCCTATCTTCTTAATGTCAATGGAAAAAAATTTCAAGAAAACCATAGGAATTTCTTGAAAAATAGCTACATCTAAAAAGTTAATAGCAGCTATTTTTCAAGAAATTCCTTTGGTTTTCTAGGAAAAAATTTCCATTGACATTAAGAAGACAGGACCAACAGTTGATCATTTTAAAGAAATTCAGAATCCAATAAATTGAAAAATAAAATTAAAAATATAAAAAATATAAAAAATTGTTCATTTCTTTCATTTTGTTCTTATACTTGCCTTCAAGTTAAATGTTTTCCATCAAAATTAACATTTTTTTCCAAAGATTATTACACAAATTCTCAAATTGATTCCAATTATGTATAAACAACAACAACCTCAGTAAAGTTCAACAAATTAGAGAAGTAAAATACCCTAATATGCACCGAATACATGAGAAGACTAACCTGTAGTATGTCAAAAAAATAAAGAAGGTCAAAGCTCCATAGCATAATCACAACCCAACAAAGATCTGCAAACAACAAAGGAATGCAAACAAGAAAAATAGTATGAGCAAAACCCTTTAACATCAGAAGACAGGGAGAGACTGAAGAAGCTTTTGAGAAACTGAAGAGTTAAAATGAAGAGGAGATCTGTACCTTTTGAAGATAGAATCTAATCTAAGATAAAAAATCAGATACACACAGAGAGAAATCACAAGAAAGAGAGCACCAGAAAACCACCAAAGTCAAGTCAGAATTGTAACACAACACAACCACCTTCTTCAGGACAGGGGGTTTACTTTTTGCCCTTCTCTCTCTCTCTCTCTCTCTCTCTCTCTCTCTCTAATCCGGACTTCAAACCAACTTTAAATTTAGTTCATTAACAGTAGCAAAAAAGTAAATTAATTAATAATTATATATTTTTTAAATCTTTTTTAGTTTCTGGGTTCTGATTGTATTTTATTATTTATTTATTTTTAATAAAGAAGGGAAATATGACGAAAGCGGAATTTAATAATTGCCCACTAGTGTACTGTACATGTCCGGAGAAAAACTTGGCTCCAAGCAACCTGCACTTGCCCTCTTTGACTTTTTTCTTCTACAATCTCTCACCTCACAACCTTCTCTATTGGATATTGACTTATTCTCAAGGCCATATTGATGTCAAAGTTTGTCAAGCTGGGGTTAGTTGGTGGAGGTTTACGGGATTTTATGGTCATCCGATTCAATGCCAACGAATTCATTCGTGGACGCTTCTTCGTCGATTGGCGGCTATGTTTGATTTGCCGTGGGTGTGTATTGGTGATTTTAATGAAATCCAGATGGAAACTGAGAAGGTGGGGGGTGTTCGGAAGAGTTGGCGTGCTATTTCTGATTTTCGTGAAGCTCTAAATGACTCTGGTCTGGAGGATATGGGATTTCGGGGATCGAAATTTACATGGAGCAATAAAAGAGCAGGTCAGTCAACGATTATGGAGAGGATTGACAGGGGTACTTGCAATAACAGTTGGAAGAGTTTATTCCCTTTTTCGGTTGTTAGCCATCTTGATTTTTGGGGTTCTGACCACAGGCCACTTTTTCTAGAAATCTTGGATAGGCAAAAGGTTAGAGGTTTGGGTTCGGTGCAGAGGAACAAGAGCTTCTTTTTTGAGGAATGTTGGGTGAATGATAGGGAATGTTCAGAGATTGTGGAAAATTCGTGGGATTGTGTGGGTGGTACTGATAGTATTGGGAAGGTTTTATCAAATATTGACTCTTGTAGAGCAAATTTGAAGGTTTGGAATGTTACTAAGAAGAGGAATCTGCGTCAGGATATTAACCAGCTTAGGGATGCTCTGAAAGTTGCTTGTAGGCCTGATATTCCAAGTTCCTGGAATGTGATCAACGGGTTGGAAAAGCAATTGGAGTTGGCGCTAGGTGTTGAGGAGCGTTATTGGCGGCAGAGAGCTCGAATTGAGTGGTTAAAGTCTGGGGATCAAAATACGAAGTTTTTCCATTCGAAGGCTTCGGGGAGACAGGTAAGGAACAGAATTATTAGATTGAAAGATGATGAGCATAACTGGTGGGAGTCTAAGTTTGATTTGGAGAGAGTAATTTCTGATTATTTTACCAAATTGTACACTTCTGATAATCCATCTCCAAGATGTATGGATAAGGTGCTTTCAGGTATTAGTTCTAAGCTTTCGAGATCAAAGTCGGATTATCTCGAGGTACCTTTTGGGGCAGAAGAGGTTCGTAAGGCTGTCTTTGAGATGGGACCAATCAAAGCGCCTGGACAGGATGGTTTACCTGCTCTGTTCTATCAAAAGTTTTGGGGCACAGTTGGTCCTGTAGTTGTGCAGGCTTGTTTGAAGGTTTTGAATGAAGGGGCGTCGGTTGAGGGTATGAACCAAACAGTGATCACGTTAATTCCTAAAATTAATTGTCCGGAAATGGTTTCAGATTTCCGGCCCATTAGCTTGTGCAATGTATTGTATAAGATTATAGCTAAAACTATTTCGAATCGGTTTCGGAATGTGTTGGCTGAAGTTATATCGGAGAATCAATGTGCTTTTATTCCTGGAAGGAGGATCTCAGATAATACTATAGTGGGATTTGAGTGTTTGCATCGTTTGAAAAGGAGGAAGAGGAAAGTGGGATCCATGGCAATTAAACTCGACCTGTCAAAGGCTTATGACAGGGTGGAGTGGATTTTCATTAAGGAGATGTTGTTGAAGTTAGGGTTTCCTGTTAAATGGGTTAATTTAATTTATAATTGTATCTCCTCAGTTTCGTACTCGTTTAAACTCAATGGAGAGATCGTTGGGAATATTACGCCTTCTAGAGGCCTTAGACAAGGGGATCCGCTGTCCCCGTATTTGTTTCTTCTGTGTGCTGAAGGTCTGTCGGGTTTGATTGCTGAGGCACAGGGCAGGGGAAAACTGGAAGGGTTTAGTTGCAGTAAAGGTGGTCCAGCAATCTCGCATCTTCTATTTGCAGATGACAGTATTATTTTCTCTAAAGCTACTGCTGAGAATTGTCTGGAAGTGAAAAGAGTGTTGGAGGATTATGGGTTGGCGTCAGGTCAGAGGGTGAATTATGGTAAATCAGCTTTATGTGTCAGTCCTTCTTTCTCTGCTTCTGAAGGTGAGGGTTTGGCGGCAATGGTGGGTATGAATCTGGTAAAATGTCATGAGAAATATCTGGGTTTACCATGTTTCACAGGTCGAAGTAAAAGGAAGCTTTTCGCTGTGATTGTTGATCGGGTTTGGAGCAAGATTAAGGGGTGGGGCGAGAATTTTTTGTCTGTCGGTGGGAAAGAAGTGCTTATTAAAGCAGTGATTCAATCAATGCCAACCTATGCGATGGGTTTATTTCGGTTGCCGAAGGCTTTAATCAATGAAATTCATCGTCTTTGTGCGCGGTTTTGGTGGGGTTCTAATGGGAGAAATAGGAAAATTCACTGGTGCACTTGGGAGAAATTGTGTAGGTCTAAAAAGGAGGGTGGTTTGGGGTTTAGAGATCTTGAAGATTTTAATAGAGCTCTTTTGGCCAATCAATTTTGGAGAGTGTTGAAAGCTCCTGGCTCTTTAGCGGCAAGAGTTCTCAGAGGGTGTTATTTTTCTGATGATGATCCTCTTCTGGTTTCAGCAAAACCTTCGGCCTCTTTCATTTGGAAGAGCCTTGTGTGGGGAAGGGGTATCTTGGATATGGGAATTCGTAAGAGAGTGGGGGATGGAAATTCGATTAAAATTTACAAAGACAAATGGATTCCGAAGCTTTCCACTTTTAAAGTTGTGTCTTCTCCTGTGTTAGGGGCTGAAGCAGTGGTGAGCCAACTTATGAGCTCGTCTGGGGGTTGGAATACTGATTATATTGCTCAGAATTTCTGTAGTGAGGATGCTTTAGCCATTTTCAGTATTCCTGTTGGTGTAAATTGTAGGGCTGATTCTATGTTGTGGCATTATGAGGCTAGTGGTTCCTATTCAGTGAAGAGTGGGTATTGGGTTGCAAGAAGTTTGGGGGAGCAGCCGAGCTCTTCTAACTGTGCTGGGAACTCAGGTTTTGTGTGGTGGCAGAAACTGTGGAAATTAAAGATGCCTATGAAGATAAAAATTTTTATGTGGAAAGCCTGCAATGAATGGATTCCAACTATGTCTAATCTGAGTCGTCGTCGGATTCCGGTTGAGAATAAGTGCCCTCTTTGTCGGAGACAAGGTGAATCAACTCTTCATGCTTTGTGGGAATGCAGGAAGCTGAAGTTGGCTCGAAGGGAGTGGTTTCCAGGGAAGATTAAGGGGACAGGTATGTGTAATTCTTTTTTTGATCTCATCCTCGACTGTTTTCTTTTGCTGAGTTGTGATGAGTTGGAATTATTGTGCACTATTGTTTGGAGGGTATGGTTTTTGAGAAATTCGGTTATTCATGGTGGTGTTGAGTCTGATTTTCTTCAGGTTTTACCTTGGGCTAAGAATTTTTTAGCTGAGTTTCATAACTGTCATGATGATTTTGTAGTTGACAGTGTTGTTAATAGTCCTGTGTTGCCTGGTTGGTGCCCTCCGAAAGTTGGTGAACTCATGATAAACTGTGATGCTGCCATTGATAGGGAGGGTTGTAGGATTGGGATTGGTATTGTGATAAGGGATTATACTGGCTCTGTTTTGGCTTCAAGCTCTCAGGTTCTCAAAGCTGCTTTTGATCCGCAAACGGCGGAGGCCTTAGCCATTTTCAGGGGTATCGTTTTCTGTCAAGAGTGTGGGCTGGTGCCTTCTGTCATTGAGTCAGATGCAGCTGTTGTGGTTAAATGGATTAATGATGGCAGCCATCTTGATTCGTCTTGTGGAGTGTTCCTGTCTGATATTAAAGGTCTTGTTTCCGGTTTGACTGGTTTCCAGATCCGGTTTGTTCCTAGGCTTGCTAACCAAGTTGCCCACGGGCTTGCTAAGTTTGCTTTGAAAGGGACTATTGATCTCTTTTGGATGTTTGATCATCCAGGTTGTGTTACCCAATATGTAATGGCTGATCTTCCTGTTGTACAGGCTGGATTAGATCCTCTTTGAGGTTGTATTGTGTGTGTGTGTTGTTGTATTCAAAAAAAAAAAAAAAAAAAAAAAACCTTCTCTATTGGATTCCACATAATTTACATTATTATTCATCTTCTTCTTATTATGAAAGTAGGTATCGTAGATCCTGATAGCTCATTAACTTATTTAGTGTTGGATTTCAAAAAAAAAAAAAAATCATTTCAATATTTATTTTGCTCTATGCTCAAACATTTTTTTTTTTTTTTTTTGAATAAACTCTATGCTCAAACATTACCATCTATTATTAGATTAAGTATAAATAGTTCGAAAACAAAAATAAAAGAAATCAAAATTTAAAATCAATTAATATATCTACCCATTCATTTATAGGACAATATTAGAAATAACATTATTGTTAGATAAAATAAAAATAAAAATCTATATTGACATTTAAAATTATAAGATAAATTATTTTTGAACAATGAAATATATTATAATATTAAATGTGGTACATAAGATACAATATCTCATTTTTAAGATCCATTTGAGATTTTGTTTTATGCCTAACTTTAATAATAGGATATCTTTCTTTCTTTTTTTATATAGTTTTACTTTACATAAGTTTTATTCCTTTAGTGTTTATCTTGTTGTAGTTTAGAATATAGTACATTAGAGCATCTTCAATGCAAAAGTGGTCTGCATATCAATAATCGTTGGTATTGCAACAATGTCAAGAGACTTGCATCATATGTGGTATAAAAATAGACTTGATATACAAGAAACTCAAAATTTGATCTCCAATACTTCTATTTACAACGTAATTTTTTTAATGACGTGTCCATTTTTTTTTTCCTGTTTTATTTTAAATACGTACTGAGTCAACTGAAAAAATTGATGTGCAATAAACCGTCTGAAAATAAACAATCATGTTGAACATGCACAACTGCATTGGAGAAAGATTTATTAACAAAATATCTATTAATCTTACGTGACATTTTTTTTTCTTTTTTTTTGCACAAGTCACTTTTGTTTTGAAGATGCTCTTATTATTAGTATTATTATTATTATTATTATTATTATTATTATATTAAACAAAATGATCAATTCTACATAAGATGAGTTCCGATGATATATATATATATATATATTTTATTAAAATTGGACTGATCTAAGGGGAAAAAGCATCACAAGCAGTCATATGCTGAAACTATGATATATACTCCTCACACTTATACTATTAAGCTCCATAACTATTTTATGAGATTTGATGAGATTGAGATGAGATTAAGATTGGATTAGATTGGAGTTGACTAAATTAAAACTATGATGTGTTTGGTGAAATATGAGATCAAATGAATTAATATTATATTTTGTTTGGTGCAACATGGATTGGACTTAATATAATGAAATATTTTTCTTGAATGAAATAAATATTTTAATTTATATATTATTTAATTAATAAAATATAAAAATATATTTGAAATAAAATTATAATTTATTTTCTTTTTAATTAAATATATTAAATTATTTAAAAAATTTATAACTTATTTATTAATAAGATATATATATATATATATAAATGTTCAAGTCAGTGCGCACTTATGTAAATATATGAGAACATTGAATGTGTGCTACTCATTTTCCATGCTTTGACTTAGTGTGTATACTTTTGTCAAAACTTCTCCATAATGAGTGGCTCACATTCAATGTCCTTATATATTTATATCAGTGCGCACTGATGTGAACGGGAACGTGTGTATATATATATAGAAAAGTAAACTTTATTAAACAACAGCAAAACAAACTAAGCTGGAGCCTCGTCTAGAATTAACCTCTCCACACATAGAGAGTAATTCTCCATCCAAAAAAATGTCTTCTAAAACAGAAAGAGCCTTTTTTGACAGAGTGTGAGTGACAAAATTCGCTTTTCTAAAGACATACATACTCTTCCTCAAAGCTCTAAATCCTAGATAAAATCTCCCTAATAATCAAACCAACATCAACTGAAGAAGGAATTCTTGCCTGAATCAACTTCACCGTAGCCAAAGCACTTGTCTCAATCGCAAACGGTGTCAATCCCATCTCAATGGCCAAAGTAATACCACACAAAATAGTCATTGCTTCAGCAATCATAGGGCTATAACTAGCATGAACTCGTTGAGCACTAGTAGCCATCACTGATCCACGGAAATCATGAACCACTAAACCAAACCCTAATGATCAGCATCAAGAGTAGCATTCGAATTGACTTTGTAAACACGCTTCACATGCGGCTTCCAAATAATGTCACTAGAGTTAGTTAAGCTTCTGCCAACAGCATTTGTAACATTTGCAGCTCTATAAGTAGCCAGAAATTTTTTTGACCAAGCAATAATTGAATCTCTAACCAAGCCTGGATTCCCATGAACGATCTAGTTCCACAAATACCACACTCACCACCACAAAATACTTAAAAGAGCCATCTCATCAACAAGTAAATTGATGAAACAAGAATGGAATAAATAAAAACAAAAAAAATCAGCATACCATCACAGCGAATTCCTTGCTGAAAACAACAATTTTGACGAATATTCTTCAAGCTTGAGCATCCCTAGAGAGCATGCAACGTTGTTTCAAATTGTTTCCCACATATAGGACACATACCATCAACTGGGACTCTTCGACGGGTCAGGTTTACCATGGTTGGAATATAGTTTTTACATGCTCTCCACAAGAATATTTTCACCTTTGGAGGGACTTTGATACGCCAAATGTTTTTCCACCATGACTCCCCACCTAGAAAACCAAACGAACTTAGAGCCTAATCGAAAGCCATACCTAATTTGTATCCACTCTTGACAGAGTATTCTCCTTCAGCCGAATAATGCCAACAAAGAGAGTCGTCACACCGCACATTAAAACTAGGAATAGAAAGGATAACACTCTTTACTCCTCTACTTTTGGAACTAGCACCAATTTAATAATTTAAGTTTTAATAGCACAAAAAACGTGTTTTTGACAAAAATACCCTTAAAACAAAATCACAAAAATAAGTCTTGTGCTTTTTTTTTATTATTATTATTTGAGACTTAATTTTGGTCTCTTCGAGACTTAATGGGGAATGAAAACTAAAAAATAAAAATAAAAATTGAATAATAAGTCTCAAGTAGGGTGCAGAAGAAGACACGGTTTTTATTTTTATTATTTATTTATTTATATATATATATATATTTTTGGGGGGGGGGGGGGGGGGCGGTGTGGGGTTTGGGGAGACTTAATGGGGAATGAAAACTAAAAAATAAAAAATAAAAATTGAGTAATAAGTCTCGAGTAAGGTGCAGAAGAAGACATGATTATTATTATTTTTTTTTTTTGGGGTGGGGGCCAAAAGAAATAAAAATATTATGTCTTCTTCATCGGTATCCAATGGAGGTTTTTTTAACCTCCCTTAGAGGTCTGTTTGAATTCGAACTGAGGTCGTTTCGATGACCTCCAATGGAGGTCATTAGAGATCGTTTCGATTGGAGGTCGAACAGACCTCAAATAGAGGTTATTTCAATGACCTCCAATGGAGATTTTTGGAAAAAAAAAAATTCAAAGAAAAAATGATTTTAAAAAAAGAAGAACAAAATAAAAAATGGAGGCAGTTTTGTCCATCACTATACTTTAGTGTCATTAAAATTCTAATTATTAAGTTGGTGCTAGTTTCGAAAGTAGAGATGTAAAGAATGCCAATTTATAACTTATTTATTAATAATAATTATATATATAAACTTTTACGTGAAGGATCATTTACTTTAATTTCGGTAAGGACCTTGATGAAATGGCATCGAGTTTTATGAATTTTGATCTGATTGTTTTTTTTTTTATGAATGATAAGTTCATTGCAATTTATCTATGGATAAAATTTGAGAATTTTTCAAGTATAATAACTATTTTCCTATATTTTTCTCATGTTTCCGTTGCCTTCATATATAACAAAATCAGGATAAATAGTTATAGTGCTTGAAAAATTCTCAAATTTTATTCATAAGTAGATTTTATTAAACTTATCATTTACAAAAAAATTCAAATCAAAATTCATAAAAATTGATGAGATTTCATCAAAATTCTTACCGAAATTAGACATTATCAATATGATCGTTTACTTTTAGACAGTCTGTTGCACAACTATTTTTTGATTGACTCAGCAAATATTTAATTAATTTTTCATTTATTTTTGGTAAGGAAATAAAATAAAATATAAAACAGGGAAAAAAATGGACATGCCACTAAAAAAAATTATGTTTTAGATAGAAGCATTAGAGATCAAATTTTAAATTGATTGTCTATCAAATCTATTTTTATGTCACATAGAAAGCAAGTCTCTTGACATTGTTACTATGTCAACGATTATTAATATGTAAGTCACTTTTATATTGAAGATGCGCTTAGTATTCCAAACATGAGGATGGGATTGATATTTGATAATAATCCAGAATCTCTAGTCTAGTGCGCCAAATGCATCTTTAAGGTTGTGAATTCGTATGTCACTCCTCCCCAAAAACCAAATGCATCCGTAAGGTTGTAACAACTCAAAAAGAAAAAAAAAATTGAATTCTAAAAATTTAAGAAAATTGATAAAAATCAATTACATGGCTGAATTAGGGATTGCAAATTTACCCGGTTGGGCCGGGTACCCGGCTTTACTTGGGCCGGAAATCCCAAGTAAAACCCAGACATGTCTTACCTAGCATCGGGTAAGGGTTGTCCAGGTACCCGGACCGGTTGTGTTCCAACCCGAGTCCGGGTATACCCGCATACCTGGTCGGGTACCTGGATTTTAATTTTTTTTAATTTTTTTTTACACAAACAAACTTAACCCTAACTTAATCTTAAGATAATGATGAATAACCACAAACTATGAAAGTGATTATCAAGTGATTGTTATAGAACAAAACAAAACAAAACAAAAAACAAAAATGAAAAAAAAAAAAAGTAAAACCCGAGCAAAATCCGGGTATGGATATCCAGAAACCCGATCGGGTTTTTTCAGACCGAATATCCGGATTCGAAAATCCGGGTATTTCCGGACCGGGTACCCGAACTGTTAAAACCCGGATACTTGGTCCAGACCCGGGTTTTTGCCATCCCTAGGCTGAATCTAAAAGCAGAAATAAATGGTAACCGGTGAATTGGCAAAAATAGAATAGGACGCAAAAAATGAAAAAAGAAAGTGTGATTACAAGTGAATTAAAATATTAAATTGGCTGTTCATTCCTAACCCTTATCTTTTTCATTTTACTTTTGGATGCATTTTCACGTCTGTATGTGTTCTCTGTTGACTTTGACGACGCCTCACTCACCCCAAAACCCGAAGCTTCCTACAAAATACTAACTTTATTATTATTATTTTTTTATTATATATATACACACAGTCTTTCTATTGTCAATTTGTCCTGACAATAAATATATCAGGATGAAAAATATGGACCATAGATTATGGAGAAGTTTTGACAAGTTCATACGCTTTGAGTTAAAGTATGTAAATCCAGTGATCCATATTTTTCGTCCTGATATATTTATTGTCAGGACGAACTGATAATAGAAAATATGTATATATATATACCTTATCTATCTTATTTGGTGACGAATCAAAAATAAAATATTACCGAATTGTATCAACGTTATTTACCATCTAGCCATATTGTGCAATATAAGTGAATGTTTGATATGACTTTTGAAAGACCAAAAACTTTTTTTTAATTCTATAAGCTATTTTGAAGTTTTTTTTTTAGTTGTTTGTCAAAACTCAAAACGGTTTTTTTAATATATGAATTGTCTCAATTACCTTTTAAAAAGTCATTTTATGTCTATTTGGACAACCCCAAAATTTAGGCTTTTTCAAAAAGTTTTTTTTTGAATTTTTTTTAAATATATGAATTATCTTAACTACTCTTTATAAATTTTAGATATTCCACTATAACTTTTTCATTATAAAACACCAATATAAACCCCTAAGGGGTTGTTTGTTTTTTCACTATAAGACTTATTGCCTCTTATATCTTAAATTAAGATAAATTAGTTTGTTTGTTTTTCCAATTTATATCTTATTTTAAGATATATATGTCTTTTATAATAAGTAATGTTTTTTTTTTTTTCCTTTTACTATTATCTTATTAAAAAAGTGCTACAATAGAGTTTTTTTAGTAAATTTCTACAAATGTACTATAGCAACTCATACATTTACAATTTTATTCACACATAATAAAACTCTAAAAATCAATTTTTAAAAAAATTCCCCAATTTTGAAAAAACCCTAACACAACCTAACCAACTTAAGGGGGCAACGGCAGCTCCGCCTCTTGGGATCGGAGGAGGCCGACCACCATCCTCCCATTCATTTTTTTATTTTTTATTTTTTATTATCAATTTAAAAAATAAAAATTATTTTGTTACAAATATCAAAGGATATTGAAAGGTTATAAATGGAAAAAGTTAAAAACTTTACATTTGTAATAAGTCATTCAAAATGAAAAAAACAAACATATCATAGTATCTTAATTTGTAAGATTTATCCATATATCTAACAAATTAAAGTTTTATAAGACTTCATATAAAAATAAAAAATAAAAACAAATAGCCCCTTAGTTATTTTCTGCTTAATATGGAATTGAAAACAAAAATACGAAACCAAGATGTTTCAATTCAGGGTTCAACTACTATAGGGAATTGTATGATTTTAATCCAAGGGTGTATAAAAATTAATGATATAATTTTTTTTAAAAAAATTATAACATAAAGTAATTACCTCTCTCACACATAACTATTAATCATTAACCATACATTTCCTATATTGTTGCTAAACCCTTCAATTTATAGTATTATTACTTGCATAAAACATTTCATTTAAATCTAAAATTAGATAACTGCTTTTAGAAAATAATCAAAACTCAAAAAATGCATGCTATATTGCTATACAATCATTTCCACACGTACAAATACCTTTTCAAAAATATAAATATAATTATATATATAGGTCTATTTTTGTTAAATATTATAAAACAAATACAAAAGCATAGTTGAGTCCTCTTGGTATTACAATGATTGTGATGTATTTTTATAAAGGTAGCTAACAATTTGACTAAATGAAAAGAAATAAAAAGGGTGTTCTTTTCACACTTTTTCAACGCTCTTCTTTATTGTGCTTATAGTCTAATCTAATCTTCATCCGTTGAGAATCCTACGGTTGTGATTTGTTTTTTGACTTTGAAAACTCTCTCTCTCTCTCTCTCTCTCTCTCTCTCTCTCTCTCTCTCTCTCTCTCTCTCTCTCTCGTTTTGGTCAGATTCAGATAGGAAGAAAATGGGGTTCATCATTCATGTGAGCAGAATAATGGCTACTACACGCTTTTATCATCAACGGCTGGCTGGCTGGCTGCTGCATTAAATAATGAACATCGAAACTGGTAAATTGGAATTCTAAATGAATGTCATTTACCATGAACATCGAAACTGGTAAATTGGAATTCTAAATGAATGTCATTTACCACCAAATCACATTATAAGGTGATCAAATTATAGTTTGACAACATCAAACTATAATTTTACTTCAGCAAATCATTAAAAATTAGGTATTACACTATTCATAACTATCAAACCTTCATCATATATACAAAATTTGAGCCAACATTCTTCCAAAAAAATGTAAGGCTAATCACCGGTTAAAGCCCGCGGTCTGTGTTCAATGGTAGAGAGTGACATCCCAGTTTGTGAAACTGCTCTTACGAATGCCATATTTGCAGTCAAAGTTTGAGCATGCCATCGATCACCAGTTCCGAAAACAACCTTATTCTTCAATGCCAGTTTTCTGGTTGTCGGGAGGCCCATCATGCGTTCAGAAGGAGTATCATGCACAACACTGTTCCAATTCTCAATCTAAATTAGTGCAAGATTAATGAAAATATGATTCACTTGGGATTTAATTGCACACATGTAAGCTAATAACTAACTCATGTAAAATCAAACAGCATTCAATAAATGGGTAGTTTCCATCTAACGAACACAATCAAGTGTAATGCTGAACAGAAGATTAAAGCTTGATCAATATCCATCTATGGCTAAAACCTATCATGTTAGTGAGCAAAACATAATTTATTTGTATTGACCTAAAATAGGTGAAAGGTTGATCAAACTTGATTTGAGTGAACTACACCTTGTCAAAAAGTCACAAACCCAAGCAAGGCTGCAGCCAAATTTTAGGTTGGTTCAACTAGCTCATTGCTTGGAAGACATCAAGACTAACAGCGGTATATACTTCTTGTTCTTATTACTCTTCAGACACACAAAAAGGAAAATGCTCATTGATAATGTTATAAACAATAAATATATATATATATATATATTTTAGGCATATAGTGTAAATAAAAAGTTGAACTACTATCAAATTATGTATCATACTATCATCCAACAGTAGATAATCACTTCCGATAAGATTTATTGTCAATATATTTTATCAAAAATATAGAATTTGATCAAAGAAAAATGGTCTACGAACTACATACATTAAGTGTTTCAGTAATTGAGCAGCTCTCAACTTTTCATTAGGCCCTCCACACATTGCCACTAACTCCTTGAATTCTGAAAGCACACTTTCACAAATTATGCCTCTCTTTCCAGCTATTACACCACTCAACTCCTCATGGATTGGATTCTGAATTTCTGCTATTGCCTAACAAGAGGTTAAGGAAGCCTTTTAATTCAATTAAGCTGCTAGCATATTAACATAGCAATCCTAAACTAGTTTTTAATGTAATAATAATAATAAAAATAAATAAAAACTATTGCATATAAGTGAAGGATACATGCCTTAATTGCAGGATGCCTACTTGATGGGGCATATAACAATTAAATATATTGAAGAATACAAGCAAAGCAAAGCAATGTGGAAACACAATGTTATAATCAACGTAAATGAATATAAGATCCAATGACCTTCAATATATTAACAATTTCATATCCCCAAAATACCTCAGAAATAATATTAGATTAGACCTGCTACCTCTAAAAACACTAATAACTAACAAGGGCACTTATCTTTTGAACCAAAGTGGTTTCTTTTATCTAACGAAATCAATAGCTTTACCTCTAGGTTTCCAAAGAAAATACTTTTTCTCTATCCATGCAATACATTATACATCATATATTATATTGACGGTGGACAAAGGTTTTAATTTATCCCTTCATGGACCTTCTGCAATGTAAAGCAAGTGACAAAGATAATTTTAAACTCAAATTTATTCACTTTTTCTTCTACTTTTGGACGATCAAAAGTTTTTTCCCGTATCACTTTATGTGTTCAGAATTCAGCACCAGGCACTAATCATATTTCATGCTACCTAACAGATAAAGGTTAGATAATCGGAAATAACTGAAATCAGTCTGAACATTTAGAGAATTGAATTCATGATCAACTCGGGTGATAGACAGAAGATTAATATAAATTATCATATTCATTGTTATTTGTTAACAATTAAATTGTTTCCACAATTTAATCATGAGGCGGGCATGGACTTCTTTTTATATCAAATGTTTATTAATTTCACCATCATAATCATTATCAACCATCCTCATAATAATACGTGTTATTATGGTAACACGTTCTATTCTAATGCAGGAAGATTAATCCTTCAACCGGGGCACACTGATGCAGGATTAATTTTCAGTAAAATTTGGACTGTTTAGAGGGTTTGGCATGACGGTCTCCAACCAAAGTTACTTTTACGGGAAATGCATTCACAATTCCTGGCCTTTCTTAAAGAAGCTAAAGTGCAACATGTTTTTTTTTTTTTCCTACAACATACAGTGCCATTCCATTGGTTATATACTTATTAGTAACTATAACATTTTTATTGATCAAACACTGACCATTTAATTGGTTATGATACATCATGGGGACCTCCATTAGACCATTAGTCAAGAGTCCATAAGACAACAGCAAACAAATCCTCCTCAAACTTCATAATAAAGGGTCGAATCATTCATTCTCAAATTTGAACCTAAATACTCTCTCTCTAGTTTTTCCCACAAGAACTCTTATGATCTTTTCACCTTGTAATTTTCAAAACTTCATTTCCACAGATACGTATTCATTTTGCACCCCTTCCTACTATGGTGGAGCTCTTCTTACCTTCCTTCTTCATTCTGTCCAGCTCTTTGAAGACAGAAGTCCACTTCTCTTCTTATTGTTTTTCTCTTTTGATTAATTCTAACTGTCTCAGGACGATTCCTCTTACATTTATCATTACTACTTGGTAATCTCGCCAATGATCGTTTTCTTTTCCATCCCAACTAAAGACCCAAGAACCCAAATAAATCATTCAAACATTTATAACAATGGTATCTATAAAGAGTTTTATGAATTTGGTGGACCTACAATTAATACAATAAATACATATCCATTGAATTGAATTGGTAATAAGATATATTCAGTGAGCACATTAGAGAACAAGTTGAAAATTTCAAAGTACACAAAAATGAAATTTTAAGGCAATAAGAAAATTAGATAGAGCATGCTACAAGTGCAACCACCATAATCAACATCGAAAGAACTTAATAAATCAGTTACCTGTGCAATCACAAACTGAACATTGCCCTTAAAGCGCTGCCTCAGTTTAAACTCTGGTGAAGCCAAAAGTTTGTCAGCACAACCATTACTGATTCCCGAAACGAGGGCAATCAAAGCTGTTGTATCAAAGTTTATAAGATCACCCCCACTCATTAAAGAATCTGGCTCGGTAGATTCCACTTCTTCCACACCCATCATAGAACAGAGCTTCATTCTTGATAGAAAAGAGCCAAAAGCATCCTTTTCTTGAATATCAGACCCAGTATCATCGATAACCGAGTCTTTGACACCACATTCTGAACTCGAAACACCATTCCCGCTAAAATTAAGTTTTATTTCAAGGACACATGCCTCACGAAAAGATCTAGGAAGCACATTAATCCACCCATCTTCTATTTCCTCAAAAAAATCAGACTCAAACATAGAAAATTCAGTGGCTCCAAATTCATCTCGAAGACGATCAAAAACAAGGCTGCTTAGTCCATTGGAGAAGAAAAGAATAACCGAAAAAGGCTTCAAAGTCTCGGAAGAGCTAGCTGCATCAAGCACTTGCTCAACTCTCAATCTCAAACCCTTATTCTTATGACATGTATTCCATGAAATATAATCTGGGTTTCTATCAGAAACAATAATCCAAACTGGGTTTTTATTGAGAGTACAAACGATATCAACATGAACAGATTTCTGGCCAATTCGAATTGGTTTGCAAACCCGTGAAACCCCAGATACAAAAGGGTGGTGAAGAATGTGAAGTAAAGCCTCAAGGTGCCCTATATTTGTACTGGAAAAGGAAAATTTTGATTTAATTTTTGGAGCGAACATGAAGAGATAATTCCATGAATAGTAAAAAGATTGAATGAGGATACCTGAGTGGGAGTTCAATGGGATTGGAAGAAGAGAAGCGACAGAGGAAGTTGAGTTCGGAGGAGGCTAATTTGAGGAGAGATTGCTTCGATGAATCGGAGATGTTTGTTGATGGAGGTAGTCTTCCAATACTCTCTATCACGCCTTTGCATCTCTTCTTCCCTACTTCCAATTCCTCCATTTCTGATTCCTCTTTCCTCTCTTTTCTGCATCTTACATAATACACCCCATCTACCTATTTTATCTACTCAAACTTCGCATTTTATTTAAATCTAATCAAAATTTCCCATCTCCACAAATAAATATATATATATATATATATTATAAATTAAAAATCTCATTTAAATAATAAATTTTTTCGATCTTGAACAATGCACTGAATTAATAACCTTGTTATATGCATGAGGTAATAATTTTTTTTAAAAAAAATTCTTTAAAGCCCAACAAATATATAAATTAATAATTTATTAAATACAAAAAAAAAAAAAAAAAAAAAAGCATCAAAAAATTTATAATACATATAAATGCTTTTTTTATTTGATAACTTCTATTTTCTCAATACAGTTACATTTAAAGTCGTTTGCATTTTCATTTTTCAAAATATGCAATAGATTACAATACATATACACATCTCAAAAAACCCTCTAAAGTGGTGTGTGTATATATATATATAAAGTTCATCTTAATAATAAATATATTAGGACGAAGAATGTAGACCACTAGATTTACATATTTAGACTCAAAGTGTATGCACTTGTCAAAACTTCTCCATAATCTATGATCCACCTTCTTCATCCTAATATATTTATTATCGGTTGACGAACTGACAATAGAAAGACCGTGTACATATATATTATGTATATATTAACTTTTGGCCACATTTTATTTATTTATATGTATATTGCTTTTTAAAAAAAAAATAATACATCTCCTAGTAATAAATATAAAACTCATTTTAAATTAATAGAGTATTATTCATTTATCAATAAATTAATAACCCTTTAAAATAATACTTTTTCTTTTTAGAGAGGTTTCACAGTATATGTAGTTTTTGTTGAATAAAGATAGATTGTGCAATTACTTATAACAAAAAAAAAAAATGTCCAAAGCTATTTTTTTATAAAAAGAAAAACTATTTTTTTTTCTTATATTGCATTCCTTTTTAAAATGTTTTAAAAATAAAAAATCGTGAAAAAAATAGTTTTGATGTTAAAATTATTTTTGACTTTTTTATAAATGTATATATATAATTTATAAAATTCATATCAAAAGTTATTGAAATTGATGGAATTTTATCTGAGATCTATGTTGAAATTGTGCCCTTAGTAAATGACACACAATTTAGTTTAAACAAACACTAGTCAATTAATAATGTAACATAGATAGAAGGGGATAAATAGGGTACATAAACAGGGAAATTGTTTCTTATTATTTGTTACATAAAAAGGACAGAACCCATACACATTGCAAATTTAAACTAGAAAATATTACATAATTAATGACGCCCTCTCTCTTCAATTAGGTACTAGACTAGTTGCTCTTCTTGGACTTGAGAAGCCGCTGCACATACAAATGAAATTTATAATATTAATTAAGTCGCGAGCGCTCATTCATAATTCTCGAAGAAAGTCAGAGCTTTACCTGCTGAACCGCACTTTATCTGGCACTTGCGATCACAACGCTGCATAAGCCTCGCTGAAATAATCAAAAATCAAAAATCAAAATCAAAAAGTATTTCTATTTACTATAAACTCAAGAAAACAAGAAGAAATTCTTTTCTTTAATTTAGAAGATCGAAAAGGGAAGAGAAGC